>JBBPCS010000386.1:15226916-15244887 GCA_037974645.1 Hollardia meadi
CACACACACACACACACACACACACACACACACACACACACACACACACACACACACACACACACACACACCACTCTTAATGTAACAACATAGGTGGCTTTTACTTTCGCGTTACTTTCGACAACTGTTAACCTCCGGTGTAAAACAGTCGTATTTCAACAAGGTAATCTTAACATTGTGTGACTGTGTGAACCACAGTCCATACTTTTCACATCCAGTCAGTAAGGGATGTTGTCCTATTTATCCTGTTACATAACAGCCAGCTGGCAGAGTCTGAATAGACCCCCGCACAGTCACACAAACACTGTTCCTCGGCACAGATGCAAGCTTACATCCCCAAGGGAAACAGTTCAGAGATAGGTCGTTTTGTTTTTTGTTTTCATAAAAGGGATAAGCCATCACTCATAATGATAATAGTGGTAATAGTTCATATGGGATGAGTCACAGTACAACAACATAGTTTATGTGCTTCCTGTGAAACACTAGGGCCAATCAGGGACTTGTGCTTTTCCAACACACTCTGTTTCAACTGATCTGATTCAGTTATCTGAGGTCCACCCACAAAACAACAGCAACAGTGAAAGGGTCCAGAGATTGTTTGGATAATGCCATTTGTCAATATTGGGTATTATTAATAATTAATATATCAAGAATGTCTGCTCAGTAAAAGATTTTGTGGTGCAATATGTTTCATGTTTTCTTATTTTGTGATTTTTGATCAGTCTGATACTGTACAGCAAATGATAAAGATCTGCATTAAGGGAAAATGATGTAACCCACACATGAAATACTATATATACCATCATGTGAATGGTGTGTGAGTTTGTCTCCTTATTGATGTGCACTGATAATAGTATGAAAAAGTTAATACATAGATTTGCAGGCTTTAATCTTTAATAATTTTGAAGATCACCAAGCTCTGTTGAGCTAGGGAGAGATATTACGTTTTTTATTTTGCAGTAAATGTTTTTTTGATACATGACATGCCCCCGTCTTTCACTTCTTTCAGGGAAATCACATCACAGTGAAAGTCAACTTGTCATGGCCTTGTAAAACTACTATGTCCATCCTTCAAGGGGCCCTCTGACAGCAAAAGTAGAAAGCATGAAAAGACTAGTGTTGAGACAGAACAAGGGTATGCATGAGCCAGCCAGTCCACAGTCCTGCTTAGTATTTCCATCTTTGACTCTACACATTAGTCACAGTCCATAACAATTGCTTTGAGTCAGAGAAACTTTGTTGCAGCCTGCTTTCAACAAAGTTTTGCAGAAATCACCGGAAGCTCACCTGCTACTTAGTAGTGTCAATGCATTTATGCAAAATAGAAGCATGCGAACATACAACGTTGGCTTTTGTTAACTTTTACATAACACAAAGCAGCATTTAAATGATATCCATCATGATTTTGGAGTTTGACAGGAAATGTGAAATACGTCTATTCAGTTGTCTATAATACAGCAATCTACTGACAGTATCGAGTGGCATGATGACTAACTTCAATGTGTTTTCACAAGGCTAAAAAAAACCAAATCTCTCTTGTCTCACATGAAACCGCGCCATGCGCAATGAAAAAAGGTGTTCTCACGTCTAGTAAGACATCTATGATACACACAAGCATACGTGAATACACATCCAATACATGGAGAAAATTCAGGTCTCAGGATAGATTTGAGGTGCAGATGAGTCCCTTCAACATGTGTTTTGTTTGTTCTTCCTCCTTCGTGTCTGCAGCATCAGCACAAGTCTGAAAGTAAGGCAGGAAATCAAGTTACACATATTGTGACCGTTGTGTGTGCTGTGGTGAAGGCAGAGAGATGCCGCAACATCTCACCTGTGGTTTCTCCAAAGTGGAATTCTGGTGGGAAGTCGAGGCATGCAGCCTGTTTCTTGAAAACTTCCAGATGAGAGTCATCCAGTGTCCCAGACTTTGCTGCAGGAAAAGGAAGGAGGAGACAAAAGATAATGGAAATGTGAAAACATTTATTGAAATTAATAATTGACACAACTGAGTGCTTAATTTCAGAGTTTTGGGGTTTTTGGCATATCAGTGTGCAAAAAAAAAAGCTGTGAACTCACTGAAGAGGTACAGGTTTCTGCCTTTTCTGGTTTCCCCGTCGGGGCCCCTCGTCACAGAGGTGTCTGTCCAGACTATGCAGTCAGGGCAGGTCACCAGGTGCTTCCCATCATGCTCATGAGTGGTGGAGTTGAAGTAAACTATTAGATATACAAAAAGAAGATGAACGTTTTGCTATGCACTTGGAGCACTTCTAGTAATTGCGGGTTAAAGCACATGCAACAATGTGTATCATAATTTACTTACATGTCACCTGGGTGGAGTTTCCTGAGAAGGTGGAATTAACGCCCCCATGATAACATTTTCCATCCCTTGTAAAGGAGAGGTAAACATAATAAACACAAAAAAGTGTAGTAAGTCTCATCGGTTACCTTATGCGCTTTGTTTTTGTTTGTTTTTTTAAAGGTATTGACATTGAAAAGTCAACAGTTACGTTTTATCTCCCCAGCGAAGGGTCATATCATCACTGTCAGGTATGGGTGAGAGTTCAATCCAGGAGCTGTTGATATTTTTAAGTTGCTCCAGGAGCTCTTCATTGTCTGATGTTCCAGCATGGAATATCCATTTTCCAGAAACCTATAGACACAGATATGCAATTCAAACCTAACAATCCTCTTTTTTTGGAGTGCCTTTGAAATCTAATTAAGGCAGTGTATGGCAATTTTCAAAAAATATTCTATAGGTTATTAGTCCAGATTAGATTGTTTACAATTAACATTACTATTTACTGTTTAGTAAAGCAACATTGAACATTTAGTCACCTGAATTTTTTCTTGTTCTCGTTTTCTTACTTTTCTTACTTTCAGGAAAATCAAACATTTGAGATGTTAAGTTGACTGCTCAATCTTCAATGCAACTACAACCCCAAACACATCATTCTTTTTATTGGATCCATTTTTTTAAAAGCAGTTTGATTTTTTTTTCAAAACAAAGCTTGCGGATGTTTGTGGCTTTCAAACCTCAGGATGTTGCAGGTTCATGAACACATCACCAAAAAACAGTTTCAGTACAACCTTCAGTTGTATTACCAAACAGTAATAATCTAAGTTATGGTTAGGTTTAACCATGCCTGAATGTGAATGCTGAGGACAACGTACCCGGCTTCGGTCCTCCAGAGGTTTAAGCAGCTCTTCACAGTCTGGATCAGATGCAGCAGTCAGAGAGGAGAGAGCCAGCAAAGCTAAACAAACCTGAACAGACATGATCAGAAGTCAAATGACAACCACAGCAAGAACACGACTCCACTCCTGCAGGAAAGCCACTGTGAAGACTACCAGATGGGAAGTTGCATAAATATGGGGGAGGGAGAGAGAGAGTTTGGGGGGAATTGGGAGATGACAGGTGGGCGGACTACAGTATCTTTGTGTGTGTGAAATCGTGGGATTGTGTAATAAAGGGTTCAAACTGCTGCAGAGACCAAAGATTATGCAGATTACTCCTCTATTTGTTTTCCTGTTACAAAACATAGAGATAAATATTTTCTATATGGTAACTGTTTTTTTGCACGTTTTTGTATGTAAGAAAGAACAACTTTTGATGCCACATCATAGTGTAATACAAGAGAAATACTCTGTTCTTCTTTGTGCTCCTGCTAAAAGGTTTCCTATTACTGTTTTCTGTTGTGCAGGATGAATTATTCCTCCTGTGGTTGAATGTGGTCTCACTCCGTCACTGTCTCTCTGTATGTTGTGTTTGAGGATAGAGAGAGCGAGATGCACTCATGTATAATGCAAAGATCACAGGGTGTGAGGTGGACATACAGTACATAATCTACAGGCAGTATTGACATAAAAGGGGTTGCAGATGGAGTAAAGACGAGTTGCAGTGCTCACTGTGCTGTTCACTGAAATAGTCATCATCAAATCTTCCTGAAATAATTTCTTTTGAACTCTTTGAATTTGTAAGATTCTGGTGCTAGGTATAATTATGTGGCAGCTTCGTTGTAACTGCAGAACAGTGGACTCTTATATCACTATGAGTGGACCTCTAAGGCTGACAAAAGGCTTTTATCTTCCTCTGTCTTGTACCGGATTCCAGCCACAGTTTAAATCAACCTGTGAAAAGATTGTTACCGCACCGATTCTCCCAACTACCGTGATTTGTGCTCCAACAATGAGCCCATAAAACATTTGGCAACAATTGCTGGGCTCCAGGAAGGTGGTGTCTTCCTGGAAAATATTTTACTTCCAAGAAATAGTCTGACATTTTGGTAAAGAAGCTTGTTTGCTTTCAGGTGGAGAGTTAGAGGATAATTTTTATACCACTCTGTAATTTTCTTTTTGAGATTATATTCCATGATTAGTTCATAGTCCACAGTAGTTATAGGTATTGTATGTGTACTGGTTTTGCCTGTAATTTTGTGTTTTGAGTCCAATTGCACTTGTATAGCTTCTATCTTTATTCGATTCTCATTTTTCATACATTTTTTATTATTTATTTTCTAAAACTCTATTTATCTGTACTTCATTTTGGTATCAATAAAGGCTCATCTCATCTTAAAGCCAGCAGCCGCTTAGCTTAGCATGAAGCATGGAAATGGAACAGCCTTTCCCCAACAAGATTCCTCAGATGGTAGCAGGATAAACCTGGATAGATCAATTTCACTTTACCTACCCACATTTCTGTGGCAATCCTGCGATTATCCTGGCAACCTTCTGGTCACAAGCCCAGCTCTCTAAACCGCTGTTCCAAAAGTTCTGTCACAGAGTGGGTGGCAGCCATGACAGTGCCAGTAATCTTGGAATTAAGCTCAGTTGCAAGAACTGGCTTTGGCATGATCAGTCAGTCGTTGTTCTTAAATATTGTCAAATTGGAGACACTGTTGTGCACACACGACTTTGATGACTATGTGCATACACACGTAGCCCTCGCAAATGAAAAGAGCGGACACTTTGACTAAGGGAAGAGAAGCTTTATACTAGCATATTCAAAACCCATGAAATTCTTCTCTGTGTATTTACAAAAACATAATACAAGAATAAAAAAGAGAAAATGAGCACATCACAAATGGAGTCCCACATACTGCCACAAAACAGAGAACATGATCTAATTTACAAATGCATCTTCTTGTACTCCCACTTATGGCTTCAATCTGACAAAAAACAACAACAAAAAAAACAAAAAACAAAATAAAATATCTCTGTTCAGTTGTGATGGTGCATCCTCAGTCCATCCCTCCCTTTTACAATAACTCTCTCCGGATTTTTCTTTAAATAATAACAATATCAAATACACATACGAGACAGCGGAGCTACATTTGTGAGCTGTACACTTTGCAGTAAGGGAGGAGAAAGGAGAATATTCACAGGTATATCGACCTTTTGTACATGATGATAATACATCTTGGGCAGTGAAAAAAGTTTAAGACATTGATTTAAAAACAAGCTTTTTTCTTTTTTAGCTTTCTGTACCAACCAACCTTTCACATCACACTGAGATCACAGTTTATCCGGATGACAATGAAGTATGAGTGACAAAAGTGACTTTTTAAGCTTGTGTCTTTGCAGTTCACAATCCATACTGGTCATCTGTCTTTCATTTAGCTCTCTCATTTTGGTTTCCAGAGAATGTGGGCCATTCTGACTCCACGACGTAAACTGATAAGTCGTTAAAGATGGTGGTTAAAGATTGAAAGAACTAGATTTGAGAGAGGCCTCAGTGAACAAAAACAAGAATCCTCCAAAAGGAAACTTAAACACCACTCATATTGGAGTTTATCGCTGAATGTAGAAAGATGCATCATTTAATTATGAAAAGACTTGTATTACCCTCTGTGTGAACCTACTTCCCCAGTGCTATCCTTACAGCTCTCTTCAGTTGCATTACAGTTAACATAGTGACATGATTTAAAGCAAAACTATGTAACTTTTGGAAGAAGATATAACACGTATTCTTTAGTCTGGTATGACCAGTAGCTTCTGGTTGCTAATGAATAGGTAATTTTGCAAACTTTAGGTAGATATTACTCCATAATGGAGTGAATTACTAAGTCCACTAGCTATATGACTTTTACCTGCCTTTGCTGTTTTAGCAGTTACCACTATCCTGTAATTGTGACTTGCTGCAACAGTGGCTACTGTTCAACAGACGTTACATAATCTTGCATTTAAGGTCCGGTCTGAAGGAGTTAGGGGGATCAATTGGCATAAATGGAATATTCATAATTATGTTTTCACAGAGTATAACAACACGAAATTAAGAATCGCTGTGTTTTCGTTACCTTATAATGAGCCCTATATATCTACATAGGGAGTGGGTCGTCTTCCACGGAGTCCGTCGTATTCCATGTTTCTACAGTAGCCCAAAATGGACTAATTAAACAATGGCTCTAGAGAGGGCCTTTCACATTTTTTTTGGCGATTTTTGCGTAAAAATGGGGGCAAAGGAAGAGGTAATTAGTTGGTTGCAACCTGCAATCTCACCGCGAGATGCCACTAAACCCTACACACAGGACCTTTGAGTCTTGAACAAATCTGTTTTTGTCTAAATAACTATTCAGTGCAACTTCAAATTTAAAATGCAGACAATTATTTCATGTGGGCTGAAGCCTTTCTGAAAATCATAATTGAAGTCTGAACAAAGAGCTCACTTTGATCTGCACCTCATTTGTCTCATCAGGCCGTGAGGAAGAAGCAAAAGATAATTTTCCAAATTTGTGGTTGAGTTTGACAATGATGACAATTAAAAAACAAAACGAAAAACTTACTAGATGCATAGCACAAAACATAAAACTCAATGCTAGTGGTCTTCGAGTTTTAGACCACAAGTATCTGCACAAGCTTGAGGCTTGGTGAGATGTCTCTGTGATGTCTCTCCAATTCTCTTGCAGAAGAAAAGACAAAAGATGTTCCACTTGACACCCAGTTAGATTAAATTTCATCATCAATCAAAAAGTGTCTATATGTCTTTAAACCCTTGACAATTTAAACTTTAGGATAAATAGGATTCTGGCCTTTTGTTTTTGGGCATGAACTTTTTTTTGGCGTGATATGATGCAAAAGGCAGAGACATTTGTCTGTGATTGGAATGTGTGTGCACAGTCACACTGCACACACACTGTATGCAAATATACAAAGAGTTCTCTTCAGGCTTGTTTCAATTTGGTTCCTTTGTACAGTCTCATAGTGGTAGAGGAAGAACTGATGAATGTAGCAGAGTCACCACTTAGAATGGGAGAAGAAACAGGGCAGAAGAGACGTGGACAGAATCAATGAAGGGGGTTGTGGGCCGGGGGGTAGTAGAAAGATGGAGGGGCAACTGCCCTGACTAGCCAGGTGGTGGTGGAGGAAGAGTCACTGGCCTAAATGACATCACATCCTGTCTCTCTCTGCGCTTCACCGATCCACACCAGCTTACTGAGCGACTGACCAAACGTGCTTCCAGAGCCTTCACACGCTCATCGTCATGTTTGGAGAATACTGCAGAGATGAGATGTAAGAGAAATATGTAAGAATGGTTCAACATTCTGGGAAGTACACTTTTTGCATTTCTTCTTATCTGTATGTTAAATATGAAGCTACAGCTAGCAGCCGCTTAGCTTGGCCTGCTAGCCTGGCTCAGAATGTAACAAAATCTACCTACCAGCACCTCTATAGTTCACTAATAGGATTATATCTTTAACCCTAAGTGACTTCCTGGAGAATTGTTATCACAGTGAGCTATCCAGACAATCAGTGGAAACTCCAGGAAGTCACTGCTCCCAGCCAAGAAATACTCCAGCGCATAAACCCCCACAAGACTACAGCTTGCTGTATACACTATAGTGTATGAGATAACATCTTAATTAGTCAGCTTAAGTGGTGCTACTGAGTGACAATGCTGTTTCCCTGTCTTTATGCTTAGCTAAGCTAATTGGCTGCTGGCTGTGGTCTCATATTTACCGTGCAGATTTGAGACTGGTATCAATTTTCTCAGCTAACTTTCTGCAAGGAAGCAAATACGTGTATTTGCCAAAATGTAAAACTACTCCTTTAAAAGCATTAACAGCTTGAGAACCCATTTTTAACTTAATCTTATGCTCGGCTTAATAGTTATGGTATTATGTTCTGAGCACCAAAAACCAAACATTCCCCTAATCATCACATACAGTTGATGAGAATTGGCTTACACTTTCATTCTGAAAAGGGTTAAGGAAGTTTCCTCCCATCTCTCCATCCTCCCTGGGGGTCCCGGGCTGGTTACTCATACTTAGGTTACCAGGTGAGTTCTGTAAACAAGTATGTAACAGACACATAAAGTCAAGTATTAGCGAAAGCTATTAAGCCAGATGTGCAGTGCAATTGCATACTGGAGTTTCAAAGTAGATAAATACCTTGGGGAGACTGTCCATATCACCTGACCCTGAGAGAGGGAAGACAAGTATGAAAATAACACAAATCACCATCATCGCATGAGCGCTCGTTTTGCTTAAATTAATGGGCAAATAAAGGAAAAACATAACCAGAGATTTAGTGTCAATGCAGCATATACTGTACAGGCTGTTTATTCCTGTACCTAATGATCCATTCATGTGATGGGGCTCCATTCCAGCCATTCCTCCTAATGGACCGTCGCCACCTGCACCCATAGGGAACTGAGGAGACCATACAAACGAGACAATAATACATTATAACTGTAACAACATTACAAAAAGCAAAAACAATACTATTTTTTGACATCAGAGAGCCACACACAAACTCAATAACCATCTGCACTTCAGTACACTCATACACAGTGATATACAGAAAGAAAAATGTCTCACGTTTGATCGGCTTCCACCTGGAGGGACTGTGTTTATCATAGTGTACATGTTGTCACCAGAGTTGGTTGAATCTGATATAAGAAATGGAGAAACAATAGGAAGATTATGATATGTGCACGCACGCATGCACACACACACACACGCACGCAAGCACACACAGAGAAAACTTACCTGCTGGACTTGGCATTATTGGGGTCCCAGGTGGCCCTCCTCCTCCTGGAGGTCCCTGAAATTATAGTTTTGGTTTGCATATGATTCATTCATGGACTAATGAACTACAGCCTGCACAGCAACAGTTTAAAATCCAACATACATACCACATAACTTCCTGGAGAAGCAGACGAGTAAGGGGTCTGCAGAAATACAGAAGGAAATCATGAAAGAAATTGAAAAACTGTTGTTTGTGTTGGGTGCCTTTGTTTGAACACTTACTGAATTGGAGTTTGGAGGATTTGGCCAGGGTCTACCCCCACCAGGTCCCCTGGAACATACACACACAAACACACACATTCACACATTTTGCTTTTGGCAAGCTTCTTTGTTTTCAGTTCATTTGAGTTGGCAACAACAAGCTCTTCTGTTGCCCGAGAGAAGTAATGGGAACAACAAGTAACAAAAAGGAGACAAAAAAAAAAGGAAAGCTGGCATCTAGGTCCACTTTCAGACCTCTAATAACGAATAACAAACAGTAAAGTTGTAATTAAATGCTACATAAAAGATATGGCTGACTGCATCTACAACCCCAAATCCAAAAAATTGGGATGTTGTGTGAAACTAGCATGTGATAATTTGCTAATTCTTTTTTTTGGGCTCAGAGGTAAAAAAAATTGACAAACAGTACCAACACAATGTATTTAATGTTTTGCCTCATCAACTTCATAGATTTTTGTAAATATATACTTATTCTTAATTTTGATGCTGGCAACATGTTTCACACAAGTTGGGACACGGGCAACAGAAGACTGGGAAAGTTGTGGAATGCTCAGAAAAGATGTTTGAAAGATTCTCCAGGTAAACAAGTGATAGTATCAGGTTTGGGGTATAAACGGGGCATCCTTGAAAGGATCGGTCATCCACAAGCAAGGATGGGGTGAGGTTCACCAACTTGCAAAACACATGATTGTATAAAGAATGTTTCTACAGGGGCTCGGGAACACTACACAACTGTTTGTCTGCAAATGATTGCGTTCTGTTTTACACAGCATTCCAACTTTTTTGGAGTCATGGTTGTACAGTAAGACATTAGAGTGCATGTCTGTGAATTACAATATGTCACTCACATGTTCATTCCAGGCATCCCAGGACCAACCAAGGCATTTAGTGGTGGTCTCATCCCACCTCCATAGTTCTAAAAAAGATACCAAAATGCCTCGAGTTGAGTATGTCTACAGCAGAATAACTATCAGAACTAACATTTTGTTAACATCCCCATAAATCATCTGGTCCCATACCTGGGGCCCTAGTGGTACCATGCCTCTGGGTGGAGTCATCCGCTGCATTGGTCCTCCCATATTTGGATGTCCTGAAACACAGAAAAATAGTCAAACTGCAACCAGCAAAAAGCTTTTTTTTCTTCTTTTTTTTTCCTCAGAGGAGTGTATTCAGGATTTAGGATTTGCCAGACTGGTGCAAGTTTTCATGTCTTCAGTCAGCCTTTTTGGTCATGTGTATCAGCTTGCTTTACACTGGAAGAAGTTGAACTGTTATTTGATTACATGTGGCCTATATTTATTTATTTTACACATGTATTTTTAACCATTTCGGGATGATGTAATGTTTCAAAACTCCAGGAGGACATCACTTTCTGAGACCTGTGCGTCTGGCACCAACCACAAAATAACCTTTCCACCTGAGTCGAGTGGAACAGGAACTGAAGTGTTATGACCTATGCATAATTTACGAGTTGTCTGGAGAAGTGAGTGGTTTGTGTAAATGAAGGTGTAGTTAAAGGATAAGAAGAGGTCTTTATATCATTATCGACAAATCCCATGAAGAGACTAAACTAATAAGGAATTTATCATGACAACAGGTATTGTGCATTCATGCCATCAAACTTCATTGTCGTCCAAAAACATATACAAAGCTGTAGCACTGGGTGCCATGTTCCTTCCTTACGATGATCGTGGCAAGTGTATCTTATTCCTCGCAGCTCATCAAAAATAGAAAAAGCATATGAAACCTCTTCCCAGACCATGCTCCACAATCTCTACTGTGACTCTCCAGAGATTTAAAAAAAATGTAGCTGTTTCAGAATCAACTTCAGCAAACAAGATCATTGTAAAGAAGATAATGTGATATTTAGCCATGCACGCAGTGTGGATGGTAATTTTTAATATGGATTGGCACAACTTTGGTATCCCACAGGATTACCTGAACATCAGGTCAAAATTTGAACTTGTCCAATACTTTCCTTATGACAAAATACCAGCAAAACTAAAGACATTCCCATTATCCTGAGCTGTACTTAGAGTTTAGTGATAATTGTCAAATATTAACTAATTGCAAAGACATTAAAGTAAGTTGGTGGGCCAAACATGCTAAAAATCAGCATATTGGCATTGTCATTGTGAACATGTTGGCATGACATTTGACTCTTACTCTTGTTAATAGTTTCATTTAGTTCCATGGCAAAAGCTATGAGTTTGTGGCTCAAGAAAATAATTTTTTATTAAAATCAAAACTGGGTACTATATCTTATGTTTGTGTTTGTGTTTGAGCATACCAGAGTGTTTATGTGTACCTTGCTGTCTTGTGGGGTCCATTCCACTGGGTAACATAGGCTGGCTACCTGGGACTCCTCCAAGTCCCTACAGAGGGAAGAGGATCCACCATAAGCCTATTTATCCCTGTCACATAGATAATGTCCAGTTCTACTAACCACAGTTCTGTCTGCTGCCTGCAGGTGTCAGTGTGGCTCTAACCTGATTAGGTAATCTGAGGGGTGGTCTCGGTCCTCCAGGGTATCGAGGTGACATAAATGGCTGAAAAAACCCAGCATAAATGCAAGTTGAATTACTCAGGATTATAAATACTGTGCAGTGGCATGAGAATAAGAAGTATTTAAAACCTTGCCCATGTCAACAAACAAACAAAACTCTACATACTTACGATAAGACATGACATTTTCAAGTGAAAATATATCTACAAACATATCTACATTACAAAATTACATACATACTGCATTATTAAAATGATTGAATTGAAGGAAACCGTATGGGACACAATGGGAAGTTTTCCTCCAAAACAGGAAACCAAATTGAACTACTGTGTTTGTCTTCTGTTGAGTTTTGGTCTCATTTTCCTTCTACAACAATTCCATGACAGCAGCGGCAGGAGTTGAGAAGCCAGCCGCATTTTCATTGGATTGGATTTATGGAAAAAGACTGAGAGAGTAAAAGATGGGGTTTGTTAATAACGATGTAAGTGTGTGCAGTTTGGCAGCATGTGCGTGAATCTCTTTTGCAGCTGTGAGTGGGTTTTCACTGGTCCTCACCACAGACAGTAGCAATGCTGTTGCTATGTCGGCTGAACTGATGCCACTGCGGTCAGAAAAGCCAGCCTGCAGCGTTGGAGAAGCAATACAATAACCTGCCACTAGAGAGCAATGGTCCACTTGCTTTGTTCAGGGTCTTTCTTTAATTAACCCTCTTCTCATCTTCCAGCTGTGCCGTCCAACCATAAAAAGGAAAACAGCTACAGTATTTTATGTCTATTTAAACACTATAGCCAAATGATTTAAAATCATACATAAAGGACAAAATAAATGAAAATGGACACTGATTTACTGAATGAATAAATTGAACAAATGAATTAAAAATATAGATATAAACTTGGAAGCCATGGGTTTTAATTGTTCGTGATTGCATTTATTTTGCCAATCACATTCAGTTAGTCACAAAATTCACTAGTGCATTATGTGATATTCTCTGATCCATATGCAAGTCATTTTATGGAACCTGAATGAAAAAATGGCAATCTGGTAATTGTTGCACTTCTTTAACCGATCTTCAAAGTCTTCAAAGGAAAAGTGATCCTCTGAGGGAGATGGAAAAGGCTGTCTGAGCGTTAAGTTTGAGTTTTCTGAAAGCAGAGCTGAGAAATGCCTATGGAGACTATTGATCTGTGTGTCAGATGCGGGCGTCTGAGTTTGATTGATAATGACGGTTAATCAATGTACATCCGGCAGAGTCCTTCTGACGGAAAACAGAAAAGATCTGGAGTGAGGCTGCATGTGTGACTTTTTGTTTGTGAGAGACTGATTTCTTACACAGAAATTCTTACACACGATGCAGACACACATGCAATGTTTTTATTATTTAATACTAAAAGTGTAAGTGGCCTCTATACTCTATACGTGTGTATGCACGCATACCTGAAAGAATCCCGGAGGGACTGGCCCCACTGGCATGCCCTCTCCTGGGGGAAGGTTCCCAAGAACAGGGCTGGGAGCTGCTGCAGCACTCTGAAAGATGCAAACACACACTTTAACGCACATGCAAAGAAACAGATCAAAAATCACAACTCAATATGCAGATACTCAACTCCTCTTTGGTGGAAAGTAACTAGTGTATAGTAAGGACATTTAGTCAAGTACCATACTTAAAGATCCAGTGTGTAGAATTGATTTATGGGCTGGAATGGAATATAATATTCTGTTGCCTTAGAATGAGGTGTTTATATCTACGGAGGGAGCAGGTTTGTTACCATGTTACATGTTTCTATAGTAGTCCTGAACAAACAAACACAAGCAGTGACTGTATGTAAAGATGGACGACATGATCTGGATCGTCCCCTGGTGGTGGGCTGCAGTATAGGTCATAAACCCCTCTCCCTACACGTTATCAGATAGGACATGGGCCAAACTAAAAAGTCCAAGTACATGTCAAATCTACTTTCTTTTATCCAAGATGTCATTTTAAGTAGTTTTTTATCACGCTGATGTACATTCTTGTGTTCATTTTTCTGATCAGTTTGGTTTTAATTAGTTATTTGATGCTATGAAAACAGGGTGAAACGTCATGATTGACAGCTGAGCCCTGCTCGCAATTGGGCGAGCAGGTGTATGGGCCGGAACTCGATACCGCGGCTCCACCGCCCGATCACTACTGCGCAGGCTCTGGCTCAGGATGACGTCACCAGCACAAGATGGCAGCGCTCATATCCTGGATATTTTTGGCTTCATTTTTGTACAGCGAGAGGAAGTGGACACACCGGACCTTTAAGTACAAATTTGAGGTATTTTACTTGAGTATTTCCATTCTAAGCTACTTTATAGTTCTGCTACTTCCGCCCCACATCAGGTATATAATATTGTACATTTTACTAATAAGTAAATGTAGTGGACATTTACATGGCAGCCTAGTTACATTGCAGATACAGATTTTACATGAAACATGATTTTATAAAACATGCTGCACTGTTAAAGATTTAACTACCCAGTAGAATATAAAATCGTTAAAATCAACTGGCAGTGAAATTCTACTTCATCACTGCATAAGTAAAAATTATCCAATAATATAATATGTGAGTATTAGACTCAGGCTTTTTTTTTTTCCTGCATTATGATTACTGTACTTTTACTTTTCATGCCTAAAGTGCTTTTTACTTGAGTGACATTTTCAATGCAGGACTTTTAGTTTTAGTAAAGCATTTTTGAATTACAGTATTGCTTTTTTTAAGTAAATGATTTGAATACATTCTCCACTACTGTTGCCCAGGCAATGCCTACAATACCTGAACATACCACCAACGAAACAATACAATGTCATAAAAACAAACAACCAAACAAAAAATAGCAATCCAAGGGTCTTCCCCCATGTTTCACTTGCTGTCTCTCCCTCAGTGGGATATTTCCTGTTTCTGCAGTTGCCCTGCCACGCTGGCCCATGGTTTATTTTTATACCTTGTTTTTTTGTTGTGCTTGTCCCAGACGGGCGGGGGTAGCACATTTCAGCACAGCCTCTGTCCGCTTCCTGTGGCATTGTACTGCTAACTAACCCGCCATTACCTCCCAGCACCGACCTTTTCCCCCATCCTCATTAGGTATACAGAGCAGACAACATGCAGTGTGGGATGGTATACATCCATATATACAGTATGATATTGAGTGAACAGTGAGCATAAAGCCAGCATGCCTGCGTCTGTGTATCTGCCCACTCTCTGTTCCATTTCTATGATCTCCCCTCTCGCTTTCTTTTCCTCTCTCAAGGCATCGGCTGGGTGTAAAGAGCTCCAGTGAAATTCACCCACTGTCTCTGAAGTTTCCACCAGCTGACTTTTTAGGTCAGACAAGAACAAGGTTTAATCAGAGCTGAGATAAAAGCAGACTGACGACACTCCTGTATCCTCCTCTCCTCCACCTCACCACCCTCACTATTCCCTCATCCTTCCTCAGTCATATCTTCTAATCATTAATGTTCAGCAACAGGGAACAGGATGCAGCTTTTTGGTTCCATATTTTGCTGCAAACAGAGCCTGTATTTTTTCTCAGCAAATGAATGTGGAGATGGACACAGATGGATATTGTATCTCCGTGGTTCAGACTGGATTTGGTTTTGTTTGTGTGTGTGTTTGTCTGAGTGTGCAACATCATGCATGGCATCAAATGTGTGTTGTGATTTTGTAAGTCCCCCCCCCCCCCCCTTTACTTTCCCTCTGCCTTCTCGCACCCTGGATTACCCAGAATGCCTTTACGCCCTGGCAGCCTTGAGGTCTGCTGAGTTTGCTTTCATGCACAGGGAGAGAGAGGGAGGGAAAGAGGAGAGAGAGAGGACAAAGCAGAGATTATGAGTGTGCATGTATGTGTGTGGGTGTGTGCGCGTGCACTTAATGTTTGTTTGCGCAGGAAAAGGAGAACTGGGGGAGGAAAAAAATCTACCTGACCTGCTGACAGAGCAGTATTTTCAAAATACACCAACAAGGAAAAAAAAAAAAACCCAAAAAAACAAAAAAAACAACCCACCAGGATATATCCCTGCCCCTAAACCAGCACCACCCTCCATCGATGGAAAACAAACCCAACATTGGGAACAACACTAACTCCTCTGTTACTGACAGTCTCTGTTGATTACATTAAATCAGATTGACTCAAATGACATTATAAAATCAGAATGTACCAGATGAGGAGGATTCACAAAGCCTCTTTAGAGATGACCTGTGAGTCCTCGTTCCAGTTTGTTCTTAAGACACCACTAAGCTGAAGAAGTCACAGTTTGCTTAGCCACTGCTAGACGCTCAAGGAAGGAGTGTGTATTTTTAGCGTTATAGGCTGACTGAATTACTAACGTGGTGATAAATAATTCATTGCCATTAGGAATTTCAAAAACTCACGTTTGTCAAGCATAGACTTGGCTAATTTTCCTTGGTTAATAGTTGTGGAGATGCCCCTAATTATAATATAATGTACAATATTTTGACTCGAAGCAGTGACTTCTGGTTGCCTGGCAACCTCAAAGTGACAACAAGACTTCAGGATATATTTCTGCATTTGTATCTCTGCACTTGAATTGTTGTTTTTACTCTTTTATTTATCACTAACCAAATGAGATGAAACAACTTAGTGCTGGTGGTAGCTTCATATTAACATATTTCACAAAAACCCATTTCTTTAAACAATGGCAAAATAGGTCTCGTACTAGTAATATACTGCTGCAATAACCTTTATCTGCTGGCTTGTGGATAGTAGAGAATTATTTGACATTATTATTTGACATTATCAAAATGTTGTATCAACATGATACAGATACTCAGATAACTGTTGATAAGACTTAAATTAAACATTAAATTAAACACATTATGTTCCAAGACTTCTACTGTACCTTCCCCATTCAAAGACTATGCAGTTATGTTGGCTTCACCTGATGCAATGTGGTGCAATTAGCTCAAATTTCAGCATAGCAATGGCAATTTTATTTGTGTAGCACATTTCATTACAAGTAAACTCAATGTGCTTTTCATTGAAAGACAGCAAATAAATACGCAGGCATAATAATGAGAACATGTAGCATGAACAACATAAATATAAGATGAACAACATAAAACATAGAATACAGTAAGAGATGCTGTAATCAACCATAGGCCTGGGAGAAGAGGGAAGTTTGGAGTTTTTTTTAAAAAGTAGACACAGTTGTGATGGACCTCAGATCAGCATTCAGTTTGTTCCAAAGAACAGGACCACAGTAACTAAAGCCACCCTCACCAGCCCTGGACGTAATTCTAGGTACAGTTAAAAGACCTCCACCTGATGACCTGAGGGACCTGATTGGGTTAAAACCTTTAAGTTCTTTATAGACTACAAACAGTATTTTGAAGGTGATCCTGTATTGTACCAGAAGCCAATCAAGTGATTTCAGTACTGGAGTGATATGTTTAGATTTTCATGTAGGTGTTAGCAGTCTGGCTGTTGCATTCTGAATGAGCTGGAGCCTTCCTATTGATTGTTTGGATAATCCTGAAAATATGGCATTACAGTAGTCTAATCTGCAAGAGATCAATGCATGAACCAGCTTCTCTGAGTCAGTTTGAGATGTGAATGCTTTGAGTTTTGATATATTTTTCAAGTGATAAACCGCTGTCCTGGTAATATCAGTAATGTGATCAAAATGGAGATCTGCATCCAATAATTCCAAGATTTCCGACTTGCCCACTGTGTTTTAAAGTCAGCGATACTGTGAGAAACGATCTCATGTCTCCGACTTTTAGGACCAACTATTAGTATCTCAGTCTTGTCAGCATTCAGCTGTAAAAACTTTCTGGACATCCAGCAGTTAATATCATTAATGCAGTTTACCAGTTCATTAACAGGACTGGGATCACCAGAGGAAAGTGAAATGTACAACTGTCTGTCATCAGCATATGAAAGCCACCAGGAAGTCAGTGTTTAAAGTTGTTTGTCATCCTTAAGCTACAGTAAATTACTTGGAATCAGTGAATTCCTGTGACTCGGTTTTGTTTGAATGCTGTTTCAAGCTATTCTAGAACCTAACTTGTGTAACTATCAAAAGCACACAGACTATTAATGAGTCCATCATTTACACTTCTCACACAACAGACAAAGCAGAGTAAGTGGAACAGTTAGAAGAGAATATCTCTTACTATATTTAAAGATAATGGCTCCTACAGCAACTACTATATTTAACATTTCTATAGCTTTTGCTGTT
>JBBPCS010000386.1:15244987-15259879 GCA_037974645.1 Hollardia meadi
ACACACACACACACACACACACACACACACACACACACACACACACACACACACACACACACACACACACAGGTTAAGTTCAAAATTCTAGTTTGCACTGAATCAAGCAGTTCATTCTCAGGTCTGTTTTATGTGTTCTTTGTTATTACTGCAGACAGGAATGACTGCTTTCAGCACAAATGTGATGCAGTTTGCAGCACATTTTGTATTATTTCCTGATAAATTACAACAGTAACGATCACAAACTGCAAGCCCAGGGGAAAAAATGTAATAGTTAAAGGAACTCACTAATAATCAGTTCACAATTAGTTCCAGTAAGAGATAAAGTTATCTTCAAAAGGCTCAATGCAGCTGGTGGTAATTGCAACAAAGACTGGTCAAAAATGTTGTAGGTGGTTCAGTTCAAACTGAAGGTAAGAAGAGTTCTACAGAAGCTCCAACAGTCGTGAGTCAAGTTGGATTGTTGAGGTGGAATATTGATTTTATTTGATCTGGGCTCTAAAGATTGTCTCTGATGGGGATTATTTTATGTAGAGAAGAGCAGTAATTTGAAAACATTTCATGCATTCTTTCAATTTGACCATTTGTTTTTAAAGTTTGGGGACAGAAAACAAGTTGAATAGCAGCTAATATTTATGAATATCCACAGTGGATGCCCTGTTGGTGGCACAACCTGGGGTGTCCAAAATGAAGAGGGTTTATCCTCTGGGGAATGTGCAAGTATCAGTGAATTTCATGTGTCATTTCTTGATATTTCCTGGGTAGAAGCGGAAATTTTAGTGAGTAAAGGTTGACTTATAGGGCTAGAGATTCAGCATTAACAATTTCAACATTAGAGCATTTTCCATTGCAGCTCTCTGCGAAGTACTGTGTGTGACCAGGTTGTTATGGCTGCAGAAGATCAGTACTTACAGAAAAGTGAATCGGGGTGGCTAAAGACACTTTTCTGAGTAAAACAAATCTTGTGCTAAAACAACCACAAAAACCATAAAGCAATGTCATGGTCAAGTATGTCTTCTCTTTGTGTGTGTAGCAGCACACCTTCATACAATGCAGTACATGTTTCTCATTCCAGACATTGGCTGTGTGCAGTTAAACCCCAGGGTCAGAGTATGTATGCATTTGTTTTTCCAGAGACATCAAACACTTAGAGTGATCAGGATGTGAATAAGGAAAGACTGTGTGTTGTTACATATTTAAATTTGTGCATCCTTTTTTCTTCAGTAAAGACAGAATATGTGTGCTGCTGTTCAGTTGAGCAGTGTGAATACATTCCCATGCATGAGTGAGAGAGTATGAATGTAAGATCTAGCAGCGTGAGATGGAGCATTTTTATCAAAAGGGGGTTGCTCTTGGCACTGCCTCTTGATCTCTTCTTCCCCTGTAACTGCTGTGTCCCTGCTATCTCCCACAGTGATGCCAGAAATGCTCGCTCTCTATAGTTCATCCATCTATAAAGCTAGTTGTTCATCTTAAGTAATTTAGCTTTGTACAGGCAGTCAGCGGGGTGCAATGACACCACTTTTTATTGCACTTTTACCAGTTTTACTTCTTGGAAAAAACCAAGAAGTAAAACGGGTTGGGACAGTGGTTCCCACCCTGGGAGTGGAGCTACCAAAGGTTTCCCCAGATAAATTGAAGGGGTCTTGAGAGCAATCGGGGGGGGATAAAACAGATAATACTGCATAATGATTGTTAGTTGCAGCCACCATCCAAAAAGGTTGGGAACCATGGTCTTAAAATATGGTGAAAAATGATGAAAACTGACAAAAAATAAAGTCACACTGGTAGCGACCCCTTTCTCTTGGCTCTACAAAATGACAAAAACTAGCATCAAATCTTGATTTTCATTGGACAAAATTAAATTACCTGATCCTACTGGCATGTTATATATTTTTTTTAAAATACATGTAAATGCTCAAAATAAATAATATAAAATTTGACAAAGTGGACTTAAAAAAAAAATAAATCTGTCAGCATATTACTCTGAATTTTGTGGTATGTTTTTTGGTAGAAATATTTGCCGGCTAGTCTGTCTGCCCATCTTCATCTTCTCTTGTCACCCTGTGAGGCTGCATGCCTGGCTGAATTCTGCAGGCGTGCCCAGGCTCCTTAACACTTCTTGTTTTTTTTGGGGCTTTCCTCCGTGAAAATCCATCACACATTCACACACTGATAAAACAAACATGTAAAGCCAAAGCCCATACATTGTGATCATGGTAGTAACCACCTGAAAATTTCAGTTCACAGCATATATTCATTCCCAATCATCAATCTTTTTACTACAAAAAACATGACAAATTTTTCCACCAACGACTTGCTCCGATTAATAAGCACATTTTTATCTTGAGGCTGCACAGCACCTCCAGTACAACTGTTGGACACCGATAATCTCCTGAAATCAGGAGTGAGAGATCTTTCTCAGTGGAGTTTTTTGTCTCCCAAACTCATCCAATGTTTCTTACTCGTCAGCCTTTCTAAAACTGACCTGCCTCTGTAACCTCTGTAACATCTGTCTCTCCCAGAGCTTGCAAGAATAATTCACTAAGAGAAACGTGAACATGTACAGTGTGCCCGAACAATTATCCTGCAACTCCAAGTGCCACACACAAATACACAATTGCACACAATTCCTCTTAAGACAATTTATACGAACACATTTTTCATTACAGCAAACATTTTAAAGGGTCTAAATGTCATAATATAGTAGAAGAAATGACACTTATATGCTCAAGATTGTTTCTACTGGTCTTAAGTGCAATTTCATGCTGACTCGACTCATTCTCATTCTGCTTTAATTTGCTCATATTTTCTTAAAAATCACAGAAATTAGAGTGGTTTCTGTCATTTGTCCCAACTATTGTTCCTGCAGAAATCAGCTCAAAGATGACCATCATATTTCCATTTATTAATCATCAGGAGACATTGCAATGTAGGTGTATTTTAACACCAACACTAAAAAAGAAAGCCTGACAGGACCCCCATTTTGATGTCTTATACTTCAAAGACGGAAAATCAACTAAGCAACTGACTTTTGTTTACAATAGGGCCATTTCCGGACCAAGCATGAGAATTTAAAAATAACTTGTTTTTATGACTTCATGGCCCCGTGCAAATGGAAACCGCTCATTTAGTATTAAGAACACAATTTACAAAGCACTTAACAGAACTGTAAACGGCCTTTCTGATGCCTGAAAAGCCTCGACTGCGGATGGAAATCAATAACATTGCATCTCTTTTCACTTTGGTCATCACTCATTTCTTTCTTTCCCTTTTAACATTCGATTACTGGATTAATGTCCTGGAAGACCATCCACACACACTGGTCTGGTGATATGAGTGACACATACAGTACACAACCAAGTGCAAAACATCGTGCACAAACAGACATTGTTAAGGCATTGTTTCTTTAAATCAGATACTCAAAGCCAACTGTATTGACAGTACGTAGTTCAAACTGGCATAATCCTGTATATCAAGTCAAAAGCTTTGTCACAAGCTCATCAATTATCAAAGGATAGAGACCCAAAGCGATTGCGAATGAGCACCTATACAGCTCCCCCGCATTAATTAGGACTTCACTCAGTAATTAGGTATCTGAAAATAATTACCATCAAAATGTCTGATTAAAATCTCCATTAGTCTCAAAGTCAGGAGACTGAAAGAGAGACACCGGCATCAAATTAAGGCGAGCTACTTTTCCCAACAATGGCCGCTGCAGTTGCATTGCACTGCATTTTGCTTTGATTAAGTGGCAGATATGTGGGTAGTACCTCTGATTGGATGTGAGAAGCAGCGCAGCATTGAACAAGTTGATTGAAAGTGACCTTGGTCTAATTACAATCGGTCTAATTATAATTCTCTGATTACATCCCTGCAGGAAATGTAAAAATAAGATGTTGCTGGTGGCCTCTGCTAATGACGTTAAGATTCTGAATGATTCCTGAACTGAATTGATTCGGATCAGATAAGCAGGAACAACAAGACACTGTTATTGTCATCTTCAGCACAATTCGATTGAATTTCTATAAATTGTCCTTTTCTTTTTTGAAAAGTTTTTGGTGTTGAGAAGTGTTCATCAAAAAGATGTGTGTCTTGTTCAGTTTGTCCCACTTTTGACTCATTCTCTCTTTTTTATCCATGTCCGAGTTACCCTGTTTTTCTCCACCTCTCTCGTCTCTTCTGTGTCTGACTCCCAGGGCTGAGGTCATGCTGCCCTCCAGCTCCTTTCCTCGGAGCCAGGATGACATCATCACATAGCAGCCTCGTCCTTGGGAGTGCCTATTCATCACCCTGATCATCATCGGCAACATCAGCAGCATCACCTGCGTATGCACACACATACACCTACTGCAAGGAGATAAAAGAGAAGAGAGCCCCTCCCCCATACACACCAGTTCTGCAGGATTGCTGGCCTACAGGAAAGAGGGAGAGGACCACAGAGAAGAGGAGGGCTGATCCTGCTTGGGTAGGCAGAAACCCCTGACCTGTACACTTCCAACAATACATCTCAATAAACCACAGAACAGACAAATCTGATGAGTCAGACTTCAGGCTACACTGGGAAAACAACAATATAATAAGCAGGAGAGAAGACCCCCCCCCCCCCACCACCACCACACACACACACACACACACACACACACCCTCCTCCACATCGCAGCTTCCCAAGAGGAGAGCTACACTTCCTCTCTCTTAGTCACCAGCTAATCTAAAACTTCAAGAGCTCTGGCACTGCTCACTGTATTCCAGTTAGTAGATGGATGGCGCATGACTAAATCAACCCGTTCCTTGATGTGCGGAAATTAACAGCAGCAGCAGTGAAATAGAGACACGCTGAGAAAACACAGCAATAAACAGTGTTTCCACCACACAGGCCACACTGTCTGCCTGCCCAGTCTCCTCTTCAGTGTAATGTGCTCACATTAATTCAGGCGGATATGTGCGTGCGTGTGTGTGCGCGCGCAGCATTTGGTAGCCCTTGTACTCTGGTAGAATACAAAGAGCAGGTACTACAAGCCTTGAGCAGCATGTTCACTATACTTCTTTATCACACTTTAAACATCCCCAACAAGCATTCAATTAAGCACTTCAGATCAAAGATTTGTGATGAGGTAAAACTGTTTTACAGGGCTGTAAGGACGAGCTGCAGCGCATGATAACGTATATTGTTCTGGGATTGCATGTTTGAGTCTCAACTCTATGGCCAAAATTTTGCACCTGTTCTTTCGATATCAGCGTTAAATCCTCATCCTCAGTTTTTTGTATCTGTGGACGTATAATTATGATCAGCAAACCGCTCAAAGAGATAGCCATTATCCATATTGCTCTTTTCATTATCTCGTAAAGCATATTTTAAACTGTGAAATGTAAAAAAAAAGAAAGAAACACAAACAAGTAGGCAGCAGGAAATGGAGACACTGGAGTGAGGCATTATCTGCATTGCTTTGATGAGAATTAGTCATTTTAGCATTTAAAACCAGTTTGAACACGTCTCCTCATCAATATTAATATTATGGAGACCCAAAATGTTTAAATATTTAATAAATACACATGAAATAAATCTTTAAATATACTGGATAATCATTCAATTGTGCAGGTAATATTTATTTCATTTCAGCAGCATCTTTCAAAATCTTTAAATTTCAATTTCAAAATGCCATATTTTTTCCTGAAGTCTTATTTCATCCTACAACTAAGATCCAAACTCTAAAATGATCTTTAAAATAATGGATTGAGTCTTTATGTATAGGTATTATTGGGACAACTTAATATGTATGTTTCTTAATGTATTCAAAGAGTTCATTTATAATGTCTTGTTTACTTGGGCAATATTTAACAATTTGAGTTTTTGCAATATAAAATGTAATGCGCCATCTCCCAGCATATAGATTCCAGATAATTTCATCAGTGCCAGTGAGCCAGAAGGAGCAGAGAAAGCCACATCAGTACAGACTCACATAGTCATGGAAGGCCTTGGCCTCACTGGAGTGTTCACATGTGTCTCTCCTCTCCGGAGCCGCACAGTACAGGTCCCAGAAAACACTACGACACACACAGAGGCAGTCAGAGAGAAGAATGATGACAGTTTTAGAAGCAGAAGCATGAGTATGATTCTATTATCATCGTTGGAATAGATGACTTTAGCTGAGTGTGCTACAATTAGAAAACAACAACCTGAGGAAGAGCTTTTGAGGACAATTAATGACATACGGATATATGAAAGCAGGAAGGGTGGGGGTGGGGGGGTGGGGGTCATTTTATTTAATACTGTCAATGATGAAGCGAAGAAAAATAGCATTAAGAGAAATGTAACTTGAATCATTAGACAGAAAAACACTCACCACCACCATGAGTGGAGGAACCCCGGAGGTTCTCCTAATGTGATGTTCTTCTCCCATCGGATCTGAACAGACGGAGCATGAGAGTGAGAGAGACTGAGAGACACATATTAAGTATGAAAACATGCCTGACATCTGAATTATCTGCTTTACAAGGTTGGAGAGGGTTCAAGGGAATTCTTCGAACACATGCCATTATATAATTACAGTATATTCCGATTCTCATGCCATGGATTCATAAGTGGATAAGTGAGTATATGCACGCCTTAAAGCCTGTCTATTCACAAGTGCGAGTGTGTGTGTGTGTGTGTGTGTGTTTACTAAGTCAGGGGCTGTGCAGAGTCTGAGATCAGGGACATGTACTAGCCTGAGGGGCCAATCAAGTCTTTGTCAAACCGACACACCATTCAGTCTGCTCTTCTCCCACATTATTTATCCGTTTGTTTCCAGTGTTTCATTCACTCTGTGCTTCTTTCTGGCTTTCCTTATAACTGTTTTCTATCCTGTATCCCTTCTTTCCTTATTTTTTTCTTTACGGTGACTTTACGAAAATGCCACATGTGAAATTTGCCTGTTCACATGCAAAACACCCAATTTCACATGTGAATTGAATATGTTGACATGTAATGGGCTTTTCTCACATGTGAACTAACATTTTCACAAGTGATTTGGCTTTTTTTCATGTGAATGAACATTTCTAAATAAAAAAATGATGTTTTCACATGTAAATTACATACAGAAATATTTGATTGGCCTTTTTCACATGTGGATTCGAATTTCCATACGTTCTTCGTTTTCCCTTCCTCCATCCCTTTATTTATTTCTTCCTATAGACTATAGGCCGGGGTGGGCTTGACAACCAGTTTGTATGGTGTTGTCTACTTTCTCTGCATGAATCAAACCAATCAGGGTGTCATCTCCCATTACCTTTAAAAAGCCAGCTGCACCTGCTCTGGGCGCATTGCTATTTAAACAGCGGTCTCGCTGAGGGGCAGGTCTTTGGTCTGTGGCTGGTGGACCCACTTCCTCCGCCATCTCCCAATCCTCTGTCCCATCAACAACTCTATTTGAGTGTGTATGAACAAAGGCACGATCTCTAAGTGAGGAGGAGGAGGGCTGCTGTGCGTCCCTGTGTGTGTTATAGAGATGCACGGATTGCAGTCCGTAGACTGGGTCATAAAAAATTATCATTCTGATTAATAGCAGATGGGTGAAGGAATACATCATGAATGAGGAAATTATTAATTACATGCCTGCTGTATGCATGCATGTAATTCATATGTATACCTACAGCGATACACAAGATAGCAATGCACCAGCAATGCGCCTGACCACACCTCATATCAAGACCACCACCCATGGGGTCGGTCAGAAACTAGTAATGACAATTGCGCTTGGCTGTGCGCTGCTTTACGTCAGACATAAGATAGAGCCCTTTATCTAAAGTAGTTTGTCTTTAAACTAAAAGTTCCTTCTTTTGTAATGTTAAAATGGAAACATACCATTTCCATTTCCATTACTATTTCCAAATACAAACAATAACACATAAATCTAACCTCCGTCTTGCTCTTGGACTAAGCAGCTAAAGAAGGGATTCAAAGCAGCCTGCTCGTGATAACTGTCGAAGTTAACAAATGCTGGCTAAAGAGGAGAAGCTACTTTTGTCTACCAGACACAGCAAAGAAGAAGAAAGAAGAAATCTAACTTGCTGCATATATACAGATGTAGCAACAGTAATTAAGCTGGGCTAATGGCCATTTCCATGTTACGTTTCAACCATGGATGTATGATGTATTATGTGGACATGGTGCTGCTGCACAACCTTGCCTCCAATTTTGCCAAGTGGCTACTTGCAGCAAAAAGTTCACTTCTGGCCCAAAAAGCATTTTTCCCAAAAGAACACCATTTAAAAAGAGACGTGTGTAAAACACACAGACATGACGCCTCTAACTGCAAACAAGGTCAATAATGAGTCTATTGTGAGTTTCTGATCCATGGAGGTTTTATGTTTGTAAAACTTCCCATAGCCCAAGAAGAGTCATTTAAAAATCTGTGACGTCATCACAATGTAAAGTCTATGGACTGAGCGGGGTCCATTGTCCATAGTCCAGTAGGAAGATACACTACTGGACATTCAGTGGGCTGCATAAACAGGAAATGACCCGGAAGCTAGAAAATGTTGGGGCGTAGGCACCAGGTGAGCAATTCTCATTGGACTAAATAGTATATAATATATAATATAATATATAATAACATCCATGGTTCCAATAAAAAAAAGGTGTGGGAGAAGAGGATTTCAGACACCATCTGACATTTTGACACCTTAACACCTCGGTCAAAATTAGTGACTAACATCACCCACAGTGGGGATAATTTACGTTTGCACACAGTGTGGACTGATGTGCAGATACATACAAAGACACACAAGCCTCTAACAATCTGAGCAGCAGCTGTCAGCAGCAGACAGGCCTCTCCTATCACAATCTGATGCTGTTGTTTAGTCTGCCTCTCCTCTCTGTTAACAGACAAATCACTCTCTCAAACTTTTCAAGCCATGTCACCATCATCTTTGTAATTTCCTCCACTGAAATCTTTCATATGGGTCAAAGAATACGATTATTGTACTACCTGCTTTACTAGCAGCATGAACAAGCGCTGAAATAACAAAAACAACTGAATCGCTGCACTTTCAATCAGACCGTCCTGACCTCAGCTGCACATCAGACATACTGACTTTTGGAAGGAATGCCTTTGAAGTTTATGGGGGGGTTCAGGAACTGCCTCTCTTTGTTTATCCCACATGCTTTCAGCCTAAGTTAGCAGTTCTAGTAAAGACATCGGGTAACTTGAAACATATAGGCAGCCAGCAATTTCCATATACACCATGACAAAGAAGAATTCACTCTCTCATAATTGCTCAAATGGTACAAAAGACACAGAATGGGCATGACATCCCTCTTTTTCTCACATTTAATTGGCTGTAGCTCAGTCCAAACACGAGTGCAGTTCAGGTCAGGACACTTTTTAGCGTGCTCTTTTATTCCCCCTTCATCTGGAAAGCGTAGAAGAAAATAGCATCGACTGTGCCCACATATCCTGTCTTCTTGTGGTTTGCCCTCCCGGGACGCTCATTCATTTACCTTCACCGGCTACAACAAGATCCCTTTAGCGTGATTACTGGCAGATGTAGGCTGTGTGTTGCAGGGGCTGCTCTAAGTGCACTGAGGAGTGAGGAAAGCTCGACCTTTCGAGTTCCCTTTCTACCCAAGCGAATAAACTTCAAACTAAATACTGTTTAACCTATTTGTTCTTGCTGTCTTGCTACTTTTGTTATTATTGCTATTGTTTGAGCCATCAATCTACCGTAGTTTGACAGGGTTACCGGATTTCTTCTTTCCTGTTCTTCTGAGTTGTCTGTCTTTGATTTGGTACTTTTGTTTGGATATTTGGGCATGATTTGTGACCCGTCTTTCTGGGCTCTTGTTTCCTGAGCCAGAGGACACACTGTAAACAGATGTGGATGATAAAACAGGCCTGTAAAGCCATGTTTTACTCCACCCCACTATTCCTGCAAGGGCAACATTATAGCATAATGTTTACCTCGTGTGCGTGCGTGAGTACGTATTGTATACAAGTGAAACTGTTTATACTTGTTGCACTCTTAGCTAATGTGTTCCCACACTTGAACACAACACCGCCTATCCTTTTCATCTCCCACATCTGCGGAAGATGAAGAGTGAAGTGGCAGGCAGGAAAGGGTGTCAGAGAGACAGAGAGGTGTGTGTATGTACATGAACACACACTAAGGCAAAGTGATGAGAATTGGTGCCAACTGATGATGTAACCTTTTCCATCCCCCTCCCTTTGTTCCCCTCTTCCTCTGGCCGCTGTACAACACGCCTCCAGCCACTGTCTTCTACATTGTAATTTACCGTCATTTACAACGAAACACCAGAATCAACTGACCTCATTTTTACCCCATCACCTTTTTACCTCTGCAGAATTAAAGTGAGGACAAGCTCACTCCTCAGGAAGAGCAGCGGAGAGAGATAGATCGCAGGAGGACGTGCGGGACTCAGAAAGGACAAGAATGAGATTGAAATGAGACCGAGTGAGTCGAAGCTGCTGAGCAGATCAGAGAATGATGTCAGTTGAAGACGTCAGCTCCAGGCTGATCACCATAACTCTCCCTGTGCTCCAGCTGCCCAGTAAATGCAACACTAATGTTAAAAAGCCTATCTTCTACTACTGACCTGTCGGCTCAGCACTGTGAGTCTAGGCTAATTCAATTAGTTGCTACACTTACTGGACACATAGTGTGAGGGTCAGACCACCCTTCAGAGTAAACACATAAACTACATGTGCTGTACTCTCAAACACACACACACAAACACATACATCATCTTTGTGTCTTACCTCTGAGAGAAAGGTCTGTGCTGACTTCTGTGCTCCTACGTGCAGCAGGTACTCGTACACATACAGAGCTAACCTGCACATAAAAATAACACAGCGGGAGCAAACGGGTCAGTTTGTTCATCAAGATCCAAACAGTCAACAGTAGATGGTAAGTGACTGAAAAAACAGGTTAAAATATGAGACAATGTAAACAGATGTCAAACAGGAGAAAATTCACCCCATGTATCAATAAGTTTGAAGCTTTTCTCATAAATGATCCCCAACCATCTCCATTTAACTTTTAGCCCAGAAAACAACTGCTTTGGGACAGAAGACAATTACACTTCCTATACTCTGTATACAAGATTAATCCATATTTAAGAGGGGGTTTCTCCCAGGATCACCTAAAATTAAACATGAAGGAGCCTACGCATGGATCTAAATTGCCAAGCAGCTCCTAGATGCAATGTGCAGTGATGTGTGACGGCGTCACAGTCTGTGACAAATCTCATGAGAAACAGAGAGACACACGCCAGCTTAGGAGATACTAATCATCAACCCGAATGCCAAACAGGCAGGGCAACCTTTCAAGATATTTGAAATTCACCCAACGTTATGCTAAATCTAAAACCTACCTGTTTGAAGAACAAAAAGCATGCTAATAAGAGTAGGCTTGGTGGGATCGCACTGTAAAACACCTCACTCTCGTCCCCCAGGCTCTTCACAGACTTCCTCTCATGGCTTTGATCACAGTCAGAATTAAATACAAGCTTGATTTGTTAATCATTTCTCCTCCCAGTGTGTCTGTGCTGGTGCTAACAGCAACTTACAGAAAGGGGGGGTGATGATATAAATACACGATAAACATTGATCCACAGGAGATCAATAGTAGATCACACAGACTCATAACAGCACCCTGTAGATGTGGACAGGTAACGACGTGTAGTCACTGTACACCAATAATGGAATATTTGTCATGTATTTAAAAGGGGGCAATAACCAAGTAAATTTGTGCTTGATCCTCACATTTCCTCTAAAATCAGCATAAGCCAGGTTAAGGGACTCCTAAGGTGCTGCCTGAGTGTTGAACTCTATATATACAGCATCAGAAAATAGCTAGAAATTGGTGTACCGAGCTATAACTGGACCTCAAGTGTGTTAACTTAGCAAATTGTTGGTTAAATTTAGTCTTATAGGGCTTCAACTTGTGATTATTTGCATTACTGATTGATATGCCAATTGTTTTCTCAATTATTATATAATTTACTACTGTCTATAAAATGTCAGGAAACAGCGAAAAATGTTGATGTAGTGGTGACAGTGAAATTGCGAGTTTTGTCAGACCAACATTCCACAACCCAAAGATAAAAGGATTACTATTACATATGACAAAGAAAAAATTCTCACTTCTTTTGAGAAGCTGTGATTAATGCATGTTTGGCATTTATGCTTTAAACATGACTTACGTGGTCAGTTGATTATCAAAATCGCAATAGTTTATTTTCTGTTAATCGACTAATTTATTATTTGACAAATCGTTTCAGCCACACATTGGTACAATATATTATGGAAGCCCTGAGAGGCAAGTGAGCAAAAGAAAAAATCTGGTGATTCTCTGGTGAGTTTTTTCTCTTGTGTTTATGACTGAAGAACGGGTGAAAAATAAAGCGTTAGCCTTTAATATTGCGTGTTAGCGAGTTACGTAACATTACTGTAATGTTTTTGTTTCAGCTAGATATTTATTTTAATTGGTGCCAGCTCACCTGGAAGAAGACATGAATGCTTTTAGACCCGTTTCTTGTGGCCGAAATTAGTATTAGAAGGCAATTTTTTTTCACCAGCCAAATCTTTTTTTCCCCCAACCATTTTCAAAGATTAAAAAAAAAAAAGAATCCTGGTAAAACTTTTTCTTTTTTCACCTGGCAAAACTTTTTTTGATTAAAAAAATTAAAATAAATCTTGCATATGTAACATATTCCCTCCACTGAGAATCTTTATCACTCATAGAGAATATCGTCAAGAAAAAAATATATGTGAAAGGGCGGCACTCTTTATAGACAATTTTAATCTGAAACTCTGAACATACTCTCCTGCAGACCAGGTTAGATGTGCAGTAAAAGTTACTCTGGTGACGTAGCCAAATTAAGATATAGCACATTGGAAAATATGGTTTAAGGCTCAACATATCTCGCTTTTCCATTAATCTTGCTTCGTAGTACACCCCTCTGTTAAGTCATAAACACAGGAGGGAAAACAATTTAGATCAGACTTGGAAAATGGATCACAATTTTCTCACTTGCCTGTCTAGGCTACCGTAATATATACAGTAGATGAGGCATGACACAGCACAAGCTTTGACCTGGAGCTTGTTGTGTCTGTGTGTGGTTGTGTGTACATGTGTATGATTGTGTATCATCAGATTTGAGAGATGGTCACACCGGGACGGCAGCTGTCCTAGAATCCCCACAGTAAGGTGCTACCAGCCTGCTGTAGCCCATCCAGGCTCCTCTCATATTGAGGTAAAAATAAACTCTCCAGACAGCCTGTCTGCCTGTCTGAAGATGATGGACTGCACACCTTTCTGCTCTGCACACAGGTCCTCTGCCACCCCCCCCTTCTCCTTTTCCATCTCTCTTCTTGATCACTTTCAACCTCTTGCACTCTTTTTGGTGCAAGAAAAGAAGAGGCCATGTTTGTTGAATGATGAAAGGATAAAAGGAAGCCGTGGAACCTCTTCCTCTCCATCGTTCCCTCCTTTTTTTCCATCCCTTCCTCTCTCCGTGAGCCCGTGGCCTGGGAGTAATGTTTAACCAAAGAGATAGAAACGGAATGTTTCACGGGGACAAGGTTAGCGGAACAGAGGCATGACAAAACTCTTGACACCTCGACCACTGAACATGAATAAAAGATGCGACGACTTTTCTGAGGCATTGTACATCTCTGAACATTTTGAGGAGCAAACTTGTTCAGTCGCTCTGTTCGGCAGCATTTTCCTGTCAACCTGTCTAAATCTCTTGCTCTCCCCTGTGAACCCTCAGCTTCAGTGTAGAGCGATTTATTAATCCTGAAAGATCCCAGGCATCTGCAATGAATACATTTACAGCAATGATGACAAGCCTGATGGACTGCATGAATGAATGCAGTGTGTAAATTATGGAATGAAAGCTTGTCCTCCGCATGCACTGGCCTGTATCTATCCATTATCACACAAAAACACAGCCTCAATCAGTATCTGCTTTTGAGGCTGACTAAAAGGTTTGACCTATAGATTTCACAGGAGCTCTACGATGTGACCTTTAGCCCCGAGGGTTGACAAAAGTGGGGAACACAGGAAAGGTAGAAGGAGCAGGGCAGGAGTAGAAAGAAAGAGGGCATAAGAGGTTTTGGAGTAAAAATGAAGGGAAAGAGGTCCAAATAACGTTTGAAAAGCATTAATGCTTGCAAAATTAGTTAATTAATTAGAGTTGAAACGGGACTGATAAAGCGGCAGAAGAACTAACTTTGATAGCATTCAATAACTCAAAACCGCTAATTTCCTCAAAGATGAGTGATAGACTGAAAAAACAAAACCCTCTCATGTCGATCTCTCGTTGTTCAGTAACCACTTGTTCAGCCGAGCCTCCCGCTGATAACAAAATAACACCCAACTAAATCAACTGACTGACAGAGTCAAAAATACTGAGTGGAGATAATGTTTGAGGATTAGAGGGTGGCGCACTGTTTAAAGTTAAGAATCCTTTCAATTTCACATAAAAAAAGTCAAAGCATTACAAATTTGTCTCTTGTCATTAAAAACTTTAATCTTTGCATTAGGATTTGAGGTGAAAGTGCTCAAACCAAGGCAGCCAATGCATTTATAATGGTTTATGACTCCATATTAGTCCCTTTAAATTAAAGATCCTTCGGTGTTTGCCCTTGCTGTCGGACATATTCCAGAAAATTGAATACATTTATTATTTCATACCTGTCTACTCTGGCAATTTGTGTTGTAAATAAGAACCTATTTACATGAATCACTACCGCAACCAGGATGATTGAAGAGATCAGGTGCCTCCCACTTTGCCTCCTCTTCCTATGTGCTAAACTGTGTGTGTGTGTGTGTGTGTGTGTGTGTGTGTGTGTGTGTGTGTGTGTGTGTGTGTGTGTGTGTGTGTGT
>JBBPCS010000386.1:15259979-15275898 GCA_037974645.1 Hollardia meadi
AAGATCCACACCTGACCCTTTTCTCCTTCAAATTCAAGTGGTTTTGTCTTCTGTGAGTCACATTTATTAAATCCCCTCCATCCTGGCTGCTCCTGTAAATCTGCACGAGACAGCCAGTGAGCTTGAACAGTCAGAGACCATGCTCAGCTTAATGAAAGCAGCAGGCAGAAACAGTGACCGGCTTCTGTGCTGCCTTGTTACAGAGAGGAGAGCATGGAGAGGAGTGTACTACTCTCTTCTTGGAGTGGCAGCTTGGAGCTCAACCACAACCTCAGCAAAGACATGAACCGATTTTTTCAAGTCAGCATTCGGAACGACCAGTAGATCACTGCTAATCAATTTACTGCCATGGCGCTCGAAGTCTGGCAGAGCGTCAACTCACAACAGACGATGGCTTCAGTGATTGGATTTGCCTGTTATAGATTAGCTCCAGATTATTTCACCCTTGTTAAAGATGAAATGAAAAAGTGATCAGATCTGAATCGGCATGTTAACTGACATATTTACAAGACTTAATGTGCTATTAGGCGATGCTGACATTTTTGACCAGGACAGTCAAATTAAATGTTAAGTATTTGAAAGGAGAATAAAATACTATGTAAATTCTTGCCTGTAAACATGCTGTCCACATTAGTGATGCACAAATCACCTCTTCAACAGATGTATAATAATTTCAACAAACCACCAGAACCCTCTGTGTATATATGGAATTTCTTTATCTCGCACAAATCTCACATTCTTTTTCTCGCACACCCTCTAAGTAAGATTACATTTTCCATCTTTGCCCAAAGACGTGTTGGATGTGGGTGATGGCAGGGAATCGTCTCTGTCCACAAGAAGTAAACCGCAATTAAAGAGCAAAAAAATGTCTTGTCCTTTTAGGTGCCTTTTACGTAATTATCACAGACTGTAAACTATACAAGACTGTTAAATAATTAATAATGTCAAATTACATAACTCTGGGATATTAAAACCTGCAATCACTAAGCCAATTTGGGGGCAGTGCGAGCTGTAAACACAAAATTGACACGCTGTAGGGCAAACTTGTTAGCAAGCAGTTGCTTATTTACACAACCAGCAGACACGGATTAGCATTCGCATTCGCTCAGTCTTCTGACTTCAATCTTTCTAACCACCTGATGAATCAAACTTGATGAGCAAACATCTGGCTCTTTAGGTCCACCATCATATATCATCATGTAGGATCGGGTTTTTAGAGCTCTTATGCTAAAAAAAACAAACCCAAACAGCTACCTTGAAATTACGCTTATAAGAGCTGTAAAACAGTAAAGTTGCAGGTTAAAATACTGTAAAACACTGACAGCTGAGGGAAACTGTGATAGAGTGGGGGTAATAATTATCTAAAGCTTCATGAATTCATTAGACATTCAGTCATTTTATCCATTGCTACTATAAAGCAATTCATTATAGCAGCTTTAAGTCCAATTCAAGTCCAACAGTTAACTGCTACTATTCCATCCATTATCTCTGAGTGCGTAACCTTTGCAGGGTCGCAGGGGGCTGGAGTCTATTCCAGCTGACATTGGGTGCGAGGCAGAGTACACCCTGGAAAAGCCCCGGCAGCCCACCGGACTCAAAACACTGAACCAATCTGGCTGTGAGGCGACAGTAACATTTGGGTTTTTTTATTTTTACTTTTCGGTCGCAGTTTGGTTCAGCTAATAAAACTAATTATTAAGGTTCAGGTAACCAAAATACTTGTGTGGGTTTAGGAAAACATCATGGTTTGCATTAAAAATAGACCCTTTCATAATGTTAAACATGTGTTTTTTCTTTTCAAAATGCGAAACACCATAGTGACAGACTGTATACTTGAGTTAAATGATGTAAAAAAAAACAAAAACATCAATAAATAAAAAGCTAAGGAAGAAGAGAAAAAAAGATATGGGAAAAAAGTACATTATATCAAAATAGCATAGATAAAGCAAACATTGAGTGTCCAATTTTACAACCAGATTCCATGTATACCTTCATGTATACATTTGCAAACTCATATTGTCCCCTGTGCCTTTGTAGGGCAAAGCGGGAAGAAACGTCACGGTGCATTTAAGCGCACCTTGTAAACCCATCAATATGCAAATCGCCCTGAGGATTGTTTAAGACGGGAAAGTTTCAATTTCGTTTTTTCATTTTCCTTTATTGAAATAGACCTACATCTTGTTACATTCTTGTCCTTTCACTACAGCATTTTTAAGAATTGGATGCTACAATTCATGTGCCTACAGTATGTACCTCTATGATAATTTTCAAGTTGTTTTACTGCAGTACTTTAAATACTGCAATCATATCTAATATAGGTACATACATTTTGGCAGCTAAAAAATATGTTTGGCCGGTGTATTTTCTCATCTACCAGTCAACTTGGCTGGTGAATCAAAAATTTAATTTTAAACACTGATTGCAAACATCTCTCTAAAGGCTCTAGTGTCAGCCAGGGATTAACCTGCAATGTAATGGGTCAAACACGCATGTTCAGTGGTATGTATTATACATGGACTTCCTTTATTAAACAACAGAATAAAATTGAAGTCTCATATTTGGGTAAGATTTGACAAGCGATTTTTGGGGATAGATAAATCAACGAAGGAAAATAAGAACACACAGGCCTCTCTCCAACTCCACCATGGAAGAAAATTAGAGAAAGAAAGAGAAAGAGAGTGATGGAGTGACAGGAGCGTAGAAGAGAGAGATGAAAGGTTCATGGGGAAGAGAAGAGAGTGGAGAACGGGGATTAGAGAGACAGAAAAAAAAAGGCAGATGGGGAGGATGGAGGTGATGGTGTGGGTGTGAGCAGATGAGCCCCAAGATGAATACTCGTGAGATCTGTAAACTTTCATATTCTAATGTTGAGGATCCTCACTGAGCGCTCTCTCAGTTAGCAAAGCCCCCTGCTGTGACCTCCTTCTGCAAATTAACACAAACCCCCGCCCCCCGACGAAAACAGTCGAGCTAAACTAGTCGTGATTCCTACCGTTTTCTAAGAGAAAAAGCAAATGACATACATGCTGCGCAGAAAACAAAACATACAGAAAGGACAGAATGAAAGATTCATCAGCATACTATTCTCGGAGTATGTTTCATTATATTTTTATAAATGAATTTCAGTGGGTTCTGTGTAAGAGGTAATAACAATGGAGAAGTAATCCTAGATTGAACTAAGTCACAGTCAGGAAGTTGAAATACTGTAATTATCTCCTGGATATGCTTACCTACTACGAAAGACTAAATTGCTGCCTTGAAGTCTCTGCTGTGTGTGTTCAAAGTAAAGAATAATGTTAGTAAAACGTGGCACTGTGAAGTATCTACTGAGAGCTTTAGTTTCTTTGAAGCACTTTGCTGTCAAGCAAGTGGAACACTTTGCAGAATCATAAGCAATAAGGAGAAATAAAGAGACCCCTTTAAATTTCCTATAGCATTGACACTTTGCTATAAATCAGACCTGCAGTAAACTGCAATTTGGTAAAGCTCACAAAAATGTAATTACAGCATCATTTTCAACGCTGCACCTGTATTTTGTGTTGTCGTTAATCAAATACTCATCATGCATCTTTCACTCAGTGTTGGTGAGGGTCTGCTCGTGCCTCTTTGCAAATGCAGCTTGTTTGCCTGGTTGTTTCTGAGACATTTTTCCACACATTTGACACATTTACCACTGATGCAATAGTGGCAGTGGCAGCAGTAACTGCAGGTACAAAAGCTACCCAGCACAAAACTGAGCCATATTAAGTTGACGACATATCACACATCACTTTTATCAGAGGTTGGTCATTATTAAAACAAGCCAGTTTTAAAGGTTTATGGCCCAACCAATGCTGGAAGCATTTTTGAAGCCGATACTGATATCTATACAGTATTTGGGGGTATAAAAACATCCACATAAACAAAATTTAAAGGATCACCTTATGTCTATTAATGAATTGTGAAAGAAACACAGCAAACTGGACAATTTATAGTAAAAATAAAAAATCAACTTTTCTGTGGTCTCTGGTGGACAAACGTCTCTAAAACCTAGTTTGGCATTTCTATACTTCAATTACTTATCAGCAGACAAATATACCGATAATTATTTATCTGCAATAAGCTAGTATTAGCTGCTATATCGGCCAAGCAAATAAGCTCTATTGTTTTCAGCTTGAACATATCCAGTCAGTTATTTTGTCCACCCCCTTTATAGCAAGGCAGTGGTAAAGAGCCTTTGTTTACAGCACTGTCCTCTCATGACATTACACTGCAGCCCACAAGAGCGACACAAATCACAGACCCCTGTCTTCATCAGCATCGGCATTATCCTCATCATCACGCCCATTCTACAGCGAAGCCAAGTGGGTTCTCACTCTGCAATCGAGCCCCCGAAAGCCCACCATCAAACAGACGCCACCTGCGGATGAGGAGAGCGCTGGCAGCTCGGGATGGTGAGAGTAGAGAGAGGGACCCCGCCATAAAGGAGAGCGCGGCTATCAAGCTGCTGCCCCTGCTGAGGACAGCCCTGTGTGTGACTGCCAAACACTTTCCCTGATTAATCAAGCCTAGCAGCGGGGCTTTACGTGCCATTAAGAGCCTTGCTAAATGACTTCACTTCATTCATTAAAGTGGAGCATCCTCTGCAGGTTGAGCAGGCTATGCTCGCCAGACAGGCTGGCAGACAAGGGAAAGCTGGGAGAGAGATGGTGAAGGGGTAGCGATGAGGGTGGCAGGGGGCACCAAGGCAAGATAAACAACGACAAATATAGACCCATTACAGCGCTGAATAATTCATCTTACACGTAGGGCTTCAGGAAAACAACAGAGAAAAAAAACCCCAAACAACAATGGGGATTATGGAGCGTTTAAGAGCATCTTCAAAACAAGGCTATTTATACACAGCTTGTCTGGGAAACTTACAGTGACAGGATCATGGTCAAATCACTTCATGTGAAAAATCAGTTGACTAATCTCTGATGCATTTTCATTAGGCAAAAGTCTTGTTTTAATGAGTCTGTGCAGCAAAGTTGGACAGTTGGGTGCGGGTGGATTAATTGTTTGAAAGCGCTATTAGCTGCACCCAGTAGATGCTTCGTTTCGGCTATTCTTTTGATTTTTCTGCAAGCACACAATACACACACAAACGAGGATATGTATGCAAGGAGAAAAAGCTCGAAAAGAGGAAGATTATGGAATGCAAAGGCAACGATACACGCTGATAGTATCGAGGGAATGACAAAGATGGGTGATTTACCAGTCAACGGAGAGATAAAGATGGAGAGCAAGATAAAGCGATAAAGATTAGCGGCAACAAGAGGACTTGAGGGGAGGGAGGAAGAGAAAAAGTAAGGAGAGAGAAGAAAGAGAGGCGGAGACGCGGAAGAGGGAGAGAGTAAATGATTAATGCGAGGAGCTGGGAAGCACAGCGAGGGAAGGTCAGGACAGCGCAGAATAAGAGTGATGCTGCAGCCTGCGAGCACAACTGAAAAAAGTAGAAAGAAAATATAGTATGAGCATGCCTGCTGCTGTCACACACCTTTATCGTGGGAGGACTGAGCTGGTATAAGGCCGATGCATCCCTTTAACACTAGATTTGCACGAATAGAACTGAATCCGATGTGCAGACACTGCGAGACTGGGAAGTTGAACTCCAGCCTGAGAACAAGTTCATTTCTCCCCTTTTAATTTAGAAAGACAAAAACTAGTTGGTAGCTATGCCTTTGAGAAGTTTTTTGTTGTTATTGACCAAATAGAGTGTGGTCATAGCATAATACACGTACTGCAAGTGCCTCAAATAACATCAAAACCCGCATGTCGAAGGTTTATATCATCATGTAGAAGAAAACGAGTATCAACATTGAAATAGTTCATTATGTGTGACAAGACCTCCAAGAGACTCTTTGAACTTGTGGCGACATCTCAGTCAAATATGGCCAACTGGCAGTGTGCTACGGCTCTATCACTGGCTGCTCACTGATGCATTTCTAATTGGTATTTTTGCTGATGGTCACAAGTCAAATCTATATTCTCCATTACCCCTCCACGGCATTCCCTGGGGCCTCTCTAATGGCTCCTGCTAAAGGCAGAGCACTTGTATTGAGATATTCATACAAAGTATATTCTCTCTGACGCTGCCCGGCCACTGCGCAGATTTCAGCTACAGGTTCGGTGATTAGTCGACAGTTGGGAGGAGAAAAGTTCCCTCCAGCTTTCAAGATTAACAAAACACGTGTCATAATCCTGCGTGGAGACAGACAGCCAGGAGAGACAATCATACTCAAACTGTGTTTTATCTGCTCATGTTCCCTGTTTCGTCTCCACTGAGATGGTCTCACACATCGCTCTGCTGAGCAAAAGTTTGTCGCAGCCTTTATCCCTCTCACTTCCAGAACACATAGTAAAGCCCTTCGTGGAGCATTGGCTGGGTGACAGGCCTGAATGCTCCAACGCCGGCTTGGCAAAGATTGGTGCAGCCTGCAGTGACTGAGAACGGCCGGGCTGAACAGAGCTGGCCGACTTGACACACAAATTAAACCACGACAACACGCAAGAGGCTGACAAACGCTGTCACATGAGAATGATGTTGGCAAGCTGCATTATATATGACCTGTAATCAGTTGATAGATAAAGTTGTTTTTTTTTTAAATTCACATAATAATGAGACTATACATGTGGCTGGCAAAAAAGTCAAGCGGCTTTCAGGAAAATGTTCCTCCTGCAAAGAGAGGAATTTGCCATGTAGAAAGGTGAAATGTCACACATAGCAGTGTAAGTCAAAAGAATGAAGCTCATATCCTGTCGGAGAGGAAGACTCTTGCGTTCTTTGGCTCACCTCAGTGAAGGTCTTTTGTTTACCTTTCATTAACTATCCCAGAATCCTCTCCTACCCCTTCTGCACCAGCTGGGACAGTCAAATGCAAGGTGAAATTAAATGCTGCAAAACAGCCACTTGAAAGACAAATATTATAGATTCTATTAGTTATACATTTTATTAATAGATGTACAGGCACAACAATACAAGGGTTCAGTACACAGTGTCAGAATACTGTACACAAGAATGTCAGCTCATGTAACGCAAGCTACATGGCCAACAGAGACTGATAACAGCCAACTTATTGAGATAATCTCACCACAAGTCCAACTGCTGCTGCAAACCCCCACCCTGTGTTGTAAGGAGAGCACAGAATGCGTCTCCAAAAGACTACACCCCAACCTGGTTATCAACAAGTGTGTTTGGTATGAAAAAGAGTAGACAGAACACAAAGTCAAACAGAAAGAACAGATACTAAACTAAACGGAAGCTAAATCACGTGTAAACCACATTCTCCAACCGCTTGTATTGGGATAATACCTAGAGTTTGTACCAAAATCAGTATTGTTAGAAAAAAAAAGGGATATCTCTAAGATGGTAGTGCTGTAATTTCATTTACCTACCTAAAGAATCATTTCCATCATTGATTAATCTGCTGATTGTTTTGTGGTCGATGAAATGTAAGAAAATAGGAAAAAATTCCCATCACGATTTCTGAAAACCCAAGTTAATGTCATTATATTCCTTGTTTTGTCTGACCATTACTCCAAAGCTAAAGATATTTAGTTTAATATCACATAAGACAGGAAGAAGAAGAAGAAGAAGAAGAAGAAGAAGGCATCCATTCTGCTCACAGTTCTTGACCAGATCCATTAAAACAAGTGTCTTTTTTCTTGTTTTCCTGCTTCATGTCACTGTAACCAAATAAAACTATCGTGTATGCCTTGATTATGTAACACGAATATTGATGAATTCATAACTTTGGTTTCTTGTTTGCGCATTCGTGAAAATACTGACTGTGAGTTCAGTGGATGGTGTGTACCACACTATGCTGGCTGGTGGCAGCTCTGGCAGGATACACCCCCACTCGCATCTTGAAAACAGCAAATTAGTGCAGCTGCAATTAAGACTTGAACAGACAATACAACAGAAAGGAAGCCTGAAACAGGCACAATCAGACAAAGTGAAACAGTTCTTGTTCTGTCAGCAGTGCAGAGACTCCACTGTCTCACAGCGCAGACAACAATGCCCAGGGCTGAGATAGCAGGAAATGCCAGCTTATCAGAGAGAGGGAGAAACAGAGGGAGACGGTGAGAGAGCGTGATGGCTAGCTCACTGTTTACTTACAGACTAATTGAGAAAAAAATCCCATTGTGTCCGTTATACAAAAATCTGTTGTTTACATATAGGTTTCACCCAGAAAGATTTTTTTCTACGAGTGAAATTTGTTTGCGGAAAATGTAAAGTGAAAAAAATCAAATGAAAGGGGAGGCAAATTCATCACTTTCTTAATTTGAGTTCCATTTCATTGGCTTTGATTTGTTTAGATTGAGTCACCTCTCGTGGGGAGTTTGTTTAATTTCACAGCTGAAAGAACACCAATGATTTTTAGGAGTGTTTTCCTTGTTCAACTTTCTCTACAAGCTATTACACTAAATCTTGAATGCAACACTGCCATAAAGCCCAGAATATTAAACTGCTGTTTACAGAGAGAAGTCTGAGTTTGATGACAACGTTTAGTGATCATACGAGGTTAGTTACTGGACTGTTTTAAAGTCTATTTTCAGAGTTGCGCAGGAAGAGGAGCATTTAATGGATTGTGAGTGTAGAGGCAATACTGCAAAGTTACAAAAAAATCCCCCAGCACTGTCTATAAAGTGGCCAAAACGCTTGTGTTGACAACAAAACATACTAAATATATAAAAATTATAATGCCGAAATATATTGTCATATATAAATGTTATAATACCTCTCAGTGCAAACCAATACAACAGCCTGCAACTAACTGCTTAGTCCATAAAATGTCAGAAAATACTTCAAAATACCCCTCACAATTTCCAAGAACCAGCAGTAACGTCCTCAAATTTATATTATATTCAATATAAATATAGCAGATATTCAATTTACTATTAATTTACTACATAGAGAAAATCAGCAAATCTTCACACTTTAGAGATTTTAACCAGTAGCCTAAAAGTTTGGCATTTATAATTGATGAATGCCTTAACCGATTAGTTGATTATCAAAATAGTTGCTGATTAATTGTCAATTGACTAATTGATTAATCAATTAGTGGTCAATTCCTTCGTTGGCTATAGACAACAAAGACAATTGAAGAACAGGCCTAAAAATGACAGTAAAGTAGATTCAGCACCTCCCTAAAATAACAAAAAGTGAACATTGCAACCTTTGTGAAGGAAGGATTTATTGCAGGTAGGGCTGCACGATATTGGATAAAACTGACATTGCCTGACATTATCTTTGTTTCTGTGATGCAACATGAAAAAATACAGGAAATTTCACCAGATACAGTACATGCAGTGTATTATTCATGTACAGACACACAGTTAATCATAATTTTCATCATTTTGCGTACAAGTTTATCCTCATCTAAGAAAACAAATCCCCCTCTTAGATCTACAACAGTCGGTTCAGCCCTCCACCTTCAGTTGCAGGTATGTGCCTCTGACACCAGCATGGACAAGTGGGGAAAGAACAGGTAGGGGGTATTTAGGAAAAAACAACCCGTTTCTTGTTTCGCGTTTGTGTTATTTACATGCAATCTACCACTTCAAACGATGTTAAAATGTTCCAATGTATGCTTAATCTACTTGGTGAAAAGTTAACAGGCTTAAAAGAAACGGACTTTTCTTGTAGATTATACACCCAAAAAAAGCCCAGCTCCCATTTAGTTACTGTTGCTATGGCCGTGAAGCTTCCTGTTCTAACAGAGATGATAACAGTGGCAGATTTACCAAAACAAACGTATTACTTATTACTTAACTTATTATAACTTAACTTATTAAACACACTTCTCCTTTATAGCTGGGGCCGGTTTAAGCAACAACTCTGGCAAATCATAAGAAGCTAGCTAGCTTTTAAAGCTAACATTAGCTTCAGGAGTTGATTGAACCATTTCTGCCTGACTCAAGTAGAGTGAGATTAATCAGTTCGGCCGATTAATCGGCGTCAATAGGACGCTTTACAAATTACCGGTATCGGTGGAACCTGGCTTCAATAGTGGCCGATGGCTGTGCAGACCTCCACCTGTCAACTTCTCAACTGGAATGACTGACTTTAAGGGAAAATTACAGCTCAAAAAATAAATAATTCATATTTTTCACAGTTTGATCAGTTCATTATTTATGCATTTATTACTTTGAGTTTGACATTTACTTCAACAGCTATCCAGTTTCTAATAAAATTAAAGCTAATTCTTTTTCTGACAGTGTCAAATTTTTTTCATTGGGGTGGGGGGATGATATCAACCAATTAATCAAACCAAAAATCCACCGTCGGTCGACCTCTAGTTTCAAGCTGACTCATGACTCTATAACATTGTGCTGAAAGCTACATGTCTCAGGCAAAAAGTCAGCATCCTCAATAGTTGATCATCCATAAAATATGGAAATAAATGAACAGCAGTGTATTCATAGTACAGTACAGAGTTAATAATAAGTATGAAAAGGAAAAATAAGACTTTCATTTGTGTTCACTCATACTCACATTCTTTTACACACACACACAAGCTGCCAGCCTGGTGGATGCCTCTCTGTCGTCATTCAGTAGCATGCAGGACCTTCAGTGTCACACTCCTCCAGCGACTCAACCTCATTGTTTATCTCAAACAATGCAAAATTCCACAAGCAACAGCAACTCCAACAAAACCAGAAGGAGAAGTGGACAACTGGGAGGATGGCACTGCTCTAATCTTGTAGGATTAGAGTTCCTTTCTACAGGATCTAATTGGCCTTTATTCTCTTGAACAACAAAGCTTCAGAATGAGATAAAAAGAAAAGAAAAGAAAAAACTTAAAACAGATAAAGGCAATATAGAACAATTTAGGGAAGAATGTGAGGCTAGTGAGGCCTGGCACAGAGGCTCCAGAGGAAATACAAATAAATGGCAAACCATTTAGAGAAATACATCTTACTTTAACATGAGGTTGTGTAAATTAGCAGTTAAAATGTATGCACTGAGATATGCACTATGTCGCCCTGCTCTGCACCTTGTGGCACTCAGTTACCCTTCCTCCTTCTCTGTGGATAAGAAATAAAAATGGCATTTAGTGGATCTTAAAAAGCTCAAAGAGCTCAATGTCAGAGGTTTAAATCCTAAGCGAGGGGACATACTACTGCCTTGTAGTAGCGGAAAGATGGCCTGTATGTGGTCATGTGAGGACAGTACATTCATGGAGAACTAACTCAACTTCACAAAACAGACAAGGGACAACTGAGGCAAAGACACAGAAGAACTGAGGGTTATACAGACAGAATGCACAGTATGGGAATGTACTGTATGTTTGTTTATGTATATACTGTATATATGTGTGCGTAAAAAAAATAAATAAATAAAATAAAGAGAGAGAGAAAAGACAGAGTCTGAAGCAGTTCCTAAGCCTGGCTGTCACGCATGCTTAACCTTGCGCTAGCGCCTGTGTGATGCAGCTTGCATATCAATGATGGAGGAATATCAGCAGAGAGGCCTCCAACCAACCTCCACTATACACGGCAGGCGCGGGAGGCAGAGCAGCATCCGCACTTGCACAAGAGCAGTTGTCGTACAGTAAAAGTGAGACACAGATGACGTCATGTTGATAAAGATAAAGACGTTCCTGGACAGGTAAATGTAAAACCTTGGACTACAAATCCGAAAAATAAAAGCAGTAATCAGGCATTTCCCAACAGAGCCTATAGACAGTAAGTGTTGTTTCCACCAACTGCATTTACTTTTGGCTGCAGCTCTCAGGTTACAGGAAGCGCTTTGAGGGAGCGTCCCTATACCTACTGTGCTGTGGTTTGGAGCAAAGCTGTGCATATTTGGTGTCACCAGGAGCAGCAAAAAAAAAAAAAAAAATGTTTGCAGACAAAACCACCAGGGCTATCATTAACAACATGTACAAAGCATGGATTGTAGTTTCCAGCCATGGTCAACAAAGCATACTATAAAATGCCCCGTCTCTGTTTCATGTCTCACTCTCATCCACAGTGCACTGATCTGAATCCTACACTTCCTACATGTCAGTATTTCAATCCCAAATACAAAACCTGACACTAACTATTAAAGGGGGGAAGGGAAGAATATGATGTAATGATGTGTTTGTAATTAAAACAGAAGCATTTAGGGACACCCATGGGGTTCTAAGGGACCAGCACCAGGTGACAAACTCTCTCTTCCTGAGCCTCCATCTTTTAAAGGGAGTGATAAAAGACTTTGAGGATGCTGTGCCCTCTCCTCTGCTCTTCCAACTTGCTATCTGATGCCGACGGAGGCCGTTTCTCATGTCGATTCTTCCAAATACCCCAAAGCATCCTGTGAGGGTGCCTTCTACAGGGTCCTCTCTGTTGATTGACACATCACCCCTTTTTCTGCCAGAGTCGATCAGAGGCTGCCTCCCCACCGCCTCACACAACTCAATAAGAGGCTGCTGCTTTGATAGAAGTTCTGTGGCAAGTTACATCTCTGGCAGCAGGGATAAGAGAGCGACTAGGAGGGATGCCAGCAGATAAAAGGGGACTTTTAACAGCCTCGATGTGTTCAGCGGGTTAAAAGTGTTTTCTATCAGGGTCTTGTCAAACTGTCATCATCACTTTCATTTGAAGACAGCTCTATATGCCCAGAAAAAAAATATATATCAGAGCTCCATTTCTTCTCTGGTTTTCTTGTAATCCCTGACTGATGCTAATCTAAAAGGAGGGTGAGGATTAAATGCATCGGCAGCAGTTTTAAATCGAAATCTTTCACTTGACCATCAGTGTTGGTAGAAGATAACAATGGGGAAGCGGTGACAGCTCTCTGGTCTCTTGCAGTTGTTCACAAGCATCCCCTGAGACCTGGAGAGGCTATTAGCTGTGTAATGATCACTGGATGTTGTAGTTCACATTCACACAGATGGAGGTTGATTTTGAGGGATGAAACGCCAGGGAAAGTGCTGTCAGCAGACAGCTCAGATGGGCTTACACGCAGTATGCTCTCTATTGACCCAAGTCAAAAGTGGAAACAGACACAGATTAACACGCACTCTTATATTGTTCCCTGTCAACAGGGAGGAGTGTAGCTAAAGCTGAAGCCCCACCATGTGGCTCTTATGTATAGGGTGAGAGGTTTCTCACTGGTTTTTTTTTTTACTCAATCACTGGACTTAAGCCAACAGAACCAGGTGTGACCACTTACCAGAGTAAGTGATCCACAGAGAGAGTGAGCTGCGTGTCGAGTGCAGAGGTTCCGACACACAGCCATTATGGAGCATTAGACCATGAGGTCCTGCAGGATACCACCCGACCTCATCTGACCCCTGGACAAAAGCTCTATTTCCCCTTCCGAGCTTTCTTTCATTCAGTCCCCCTTTCTCATTCTTTATGATCTCAACCGCTGAACTAATGTTGAATTTTAAAACTGTTTTCCGGCATTTAAGTTTGATGCTCATTTTACCCGGCCAAAGTAGACCAGCAACACGTGTTTACCCTCTGGCTATACTCTTTATTCACGCTCTAACAAATGATCGTCCCATCTCTTCTCCTCTGAGGAGTGCAACTTTGCAATGTCTCAAGGACACCGTGATGTAGCAAACATACAGAAAAGTGGCACAGAGGAAATCAGATTACCTGCACAGTTGACGCAAGGCATTGTGAGCATGCAGCATGTGTGTGTCCGAGAGAGATACTGCTTTATTTTTTATTGTAGTTCTCCTGTAATGTGTCTATCAGAGCCAGAGTGGCAGCTTGAATTGCTTCTGTCGGATAAACACTCCCAGCATGCACTGCTTTGCCTCATTCTGCGCAGTGCTGCATTGGCAGCCTCCTGGCAGGATTCGGAGGTGTCTCAGTTCAGAAGTTGCTCTGTGTGTGTGTGTGTGTGTGTGTGTACATATGTGTGCAGAATGATGATGATCCTTTCAGCACTAGAAATGCATTAGTCTGCGCCACATTTATGGCCAGTAGCAGACTGAACAATGCCACTTAAGATAGTTGGACTTTTCAAAACTGTGAGTTTGCAGTTTCAGCTTATTAATCTGATAAGTGACAAACTAGTAAAACACTGTTTGTAGTTTCTAGGAACAAGTCCACAAATCCAGATATGTGCTGTACAGTATGTGTGTGTGTGTGGGACCAAGAGGAATAGAGAGAAGACTTGCAGGCATGTGTGTGTTTTAAGCAGTGTTTGTTCCAAGACTCATTATACACACACACACACACACACACACACAAAAGGACAAAAAAGGAATGTGTACTATGCGCTGCGATGCAACAGACTCTGAACCACAATCCCAGAACTATGTGGAATGTGTCTTCTCACTGCCAGTGAGTGAAACCTACACTCGCTGAACAACTGCAGTACACAGTCAGTGGTCGTGTACTGTCACACCGAATCAAAATCAAGTGCAGACCGTTACACAGGTACAGCCGGAGAGAGAGAAAAAAAGATAACTGTACAGTGTTGCTGTCTGAGACCCAGAAAGAGTGCTCACTACATGTACATAGGTATAATGACTGCTATCTATTGCTTCTCACCCTAACACACACATACAGATTTAAGGCATGAGTATAAAGAATTAGGAATTCTGGATATATTTATAAAACACTCAGGATGATACCATAACATATTAAGGATATCTTCCTGATTTGGGTTGACTCCTCTGATTCACATCTCTATAGTTTTAAACCTTAAAGGATCCGTCAATTTATGAAATATACATTAGCTCACTAGCAACTCGTGGTATGCAGATAGTTTGGATTTTATTTGCAGATGACCCAGTTACTCAGCATATCCTATAAACTACTTTCTACTAACACAGACATGTTTTGATGATTTGGGTAAACAGCTGTTTCATGCTCATCTGCTTCTCATTACTACAAATCTTCCTCAGTACAGGTTGCAGATTAAATAGAGAAAATTGATCAGTGATAACATCCCTATAGCCACATCTTCAATGGATTTCATGAAATGTGCATCTAATACCCTATTCTGGCCAGTCAGCTATACCACAAAATGTATGCAGCAAAGGATACACAATCTGGAAACATGTTGATTAAAGAGCCATTTAAGGAAAATTGTGGAGAAAATTTCTACTTCAGGCAGAATTCTTCCAAACTATATATTTTTTATCACAATCTTGCAGATTAATTATATTATTTATAAAGCGGTCAGCTGTCATTGCAATGCCGAATACCTTTAAAGTCTAGAAGTTCATATCGAGAGCAAATAGGTTAATTGACATGAAAGACAATTAGGGGGGCACAATACATATTGGACCAATACATAATGAGATAGTAATGATAATGAGAAAATGTACTGTATATTATTGGTTATCAGCCAATAATATAATTATAGCCAATAAATTGAGCCGATGATACAAAGCCAAGCTGCTTTCATTGACTTAGCAAGCGCAGCACACTGCTCATGACATCAAACTGCAGCACCTGGCTAGATCTTAGTTTTCTTATCCTCAGGTTAAACCTGTTATGAACTTCTTTTTAAATTACAAAACTCTGAAATTATTGGTTATCGGTATCATATCAGTATTGACGATGAGAAGCAGGTATTTATTGGTGGTATTGGCTGAAAAAAAAGAGAGAAAACGAAGCTCATTTATTTTGTTTGGTGATCTCAGGCAGGTTTGCAATACTGCAAATTTACAACTTTATACAGCATTTAATGTAGAATATTTAAGAACAACTTGCTACATTTTGTGATTCTCCTGAAGCAAGACTTTTGGGTATGTAAAGTGGAAAAACACAGGATCAACATTTGGAAATCTGTGACACATTAACCTGGCGAGGCAAAAAAGTACATTTAGCAAGGACGCACCACACAGATCAGATGCTTATTGCACACACACACACACACACACACACACAGGTTTGCGCAGCTATCCTTGTTAGGACATTGCATTGACTTCCATTCATT
>JBBPCS010000386.1:15303084-15338463 GCA_037974645.1 Hollardia meadi
ACACACACACACACACACACACACACACACACACACACACACACACACACACACACACACACACACACAGAAAGAATACCAAAAAAAACGTGCTGTCACGTCCTAACTTATAGCACAGTGTCCAAAGGCGCTCATTTTCATTTTTCCCAAACATGTCCAGCTTGGCTAACTGCCAATTTAGCTGTCCTTTTCCCTCCGTCTTCACACACTTTGGCCTGTAGTTAAGCAGGGAAGATATCCAACTCACCTCTCACTTCACGTGGAAGCAATAATCACATGTTCTGGCCTGGGCATCCGTAATCAAGTAAAAGTTTCTCAAGCCCTTTGCTAAGAGATTTGATGAATAGCCAGTAAACAAAAAGGACATTACAGGAATAATCTCATCGATCATATTGTAAGCCTTAGATCAGCATCTAAGTGTTAGTGTTGCTGTGCTCATGGTTGTGGATGAATTAGCCTGAGATGTGTTGGACTGGAGCAATAGATGATTGACAGTACTCTCCGTCAGTCATATCAGTGCAATCCCTTCACTGAATGCATGACTTGCATGGCTGTCGGTGGTCTTTGCTTCCCTTTTTCAAAGGTGATGGCTCCTACTAGAAATTTCGTATTTCTTCCAAACTATCTACCAAACTCTATATAAGTCTGAGGTTAGAAATAGTTCATACAGCGGGTAATTTTTTTTTCTACAGTCTAACACGTGGTTAAATAAAGCTTTTTGAGTTTAAAGAGCTGAATCAAGCTTAATCCATTCTCGAGTGGATGTTTCCAGACATAATTATTTTTGTGTGATAGATGCAATCAGACAACAACTTGGCCTTTTCGGTAATATTCTTCTATTTATCTTTAACAGAGTGTAATTATCTTGCTGGTGGTCAGGGAGTCCACACTCTTACGTAAAAGCCTGCCAAAACCTGTTAAACTCCATGTGCTTCCACTGACTCAGAGAGACCTCCATTGAGGACAAACGCAAATCCAAGTAGTAAAACAATGAGGCTCATTGATGCAACTTGAAGACTAACACAACCTTACAACATGGATTGACTCAAGGGCTGTCGTTGAAGGAGGTCCTAGAACTTAACAGTAGGCCGATACACAATGGAATGGGCACGTTGCTGGAAAAATGATTCATAATTACTCTCTGGTAAAAGTTTCTCAATTCCCATCTCTGTTTTTCTGCAGGTCATGAGTGGAAGAGTCCAACAGATCACTGTCACTACTTATCCAGACACCCCCTACTTCCTGCGAGTGGACTGGGCCGTAGACCTGGGTGCTGGATTCACATTAGCTCTCACTGATGGAAACTCAGCATGGATCGGAGAAGGTAAAGATTTTGGATGTGCAAACAGTACAAAAACACATGAAGAATCAAGGACCATTCAAATTATTCACAACAGCATTCTCAGGCCACATTTGTCACTATTTCCTGATTTTATGCACGATGAAGACCTACATCCTTTGACCATTGACTCGCCTGGGTTGTCATCAGGTCTGCCATTCATCAAACTATCCAAACTGTGTAGGCACCTGGGTGAAGCCCATCTCATAATATTGTAACTGTTGGTCCTTTAACCTGAGGGACAGCAGTGACCTTGTTTCATCATCCCTCTTCACTCCAATGCTGCAGCATACAGGTGTATAAAGCAGATTAAACCCTATAATGCTTGTCTTTGTGCATCTTATGTGCATGTCAGCATGTCAGAGTTCAGACTCTGTGTGTGTGTGAGTGGTTACAAATGCACACAAGTGCATTTTCTCTAGAAGGACACCTGGAACATAACTGCTCTCTAGTTTTCTATTGCTGTCCATCTGCAGAGTTGACAGGTAGAGATGGGTTGTGACAGCTATGTGCGGGTTTCTGGGTCATCAGTGTTTTGGCGTTTGATGTGTTAATTGGGACCCTCAACTCCATGTGAGCAGCTGTGCAACAGCTGATGACATTCCCCTTGGTTTCTCTACATACTTCCTTTTAAATTTGCTTCCACATGCATTCATGCATTACCACATGATTTATGTTTATAGTTTTACTCTGTAGTCTGCTATCACCTCTGTCTGGTTTCTTTCAGCTGTATGACTTAAAATTATGCAAAAAATGAGAAAAATGCCTTCTTTGTGTCCAGTGTCAGAAGATGAGGTGACAAAGGAAGCCGATGACATAGGAGTCACAAGGGAAAAATATGTTGAGGATCTTCTTCACGCACTTATAGGAGGTGAAGGAGGACGAGAAGGACGAAGGAGACAAGGCGAGGAGGAGGCAGTGTATTCTTTTCACCTCACTCCAGATCACTGTCATCTCTCATATCAGAAGACCTGTAATGGCATCTCGGTGAGCAAAAAAATTGGGTAGACTTTTATCATTATACCCGTGTGTTGTGACATCTTCTCTGTTAACAATAGTCTGGCTAGCTACCAAAACCTTCACATTTTTAGGTTTTAAAGTTAATATAATACATTTTAAACAGCAACACAAGCAGTAGCTTAATGACTGTGTTCAGACAGACAACAGCACTTAAAATAAAAAATTCAGCCCCATCAGTTATTTTAGCGGGAAATGCCTACGCAGAGGGCTCTGGCAAAAACATGCATAGCTGTCTGGAAAAAATGTTAATACACGAATATGTGCAATATGAGTGCCTTACTTTTACTTTTTACTACGCGATTGTTGTGACATGTAATGTATGTCGCTGTGATAATGTTTGGGAGTCTGACAAACCTTCAAACTCACAGATTTTTTTAAAATCGGATTTTCTGCCTCCACCATTGCCACCGACATTGCCTGCAGGTGGCACAAGAATCAAAATTGCAGCAGTGATTAACCTTCCTTGCCTGTAGATGCCGCCCATCAACATGTATGCAGTTTTAAACTGCTTACCTCTCTTGCCGACATATGGCACAAAGTTAGACTAGAACTGCAGCTCTGAAACTGCCTGTACTGTGGCTCTGTAGTTGGATGATATTTTCTGGAACTGGTGTGGTGACGTTTGCACACTGGTCAGGGACATATCATGCTTGTAGTAAAGAACCATTGAAAACAGGCAAACTCAACAATTAAAGTGGGCAGTTCGAAACTCAAGTTTTAAGAAATCTGTTGTTAAAGATCAATTTTAGGATGTCTATGTAGGTCTATCAGTGTTCATCTTTAAATTCCACAACATCATACACTTCCTTCAAGGCACTGTTGCCTGAGGATGAATGCATCTAACGACATACAACAAAATAGAAAGGAAGTCTTATATTTTACAGTGGGCTGTTAAAAAGATTAGGTTTATAGTCTCCCCAGATTGTAGCAGAATTAGAAAGGCTTATTTGCCTTCAGGCCACTGTGGAAAGATCCACAGATAGGAATCATTCAGTTTGTTTTCAGTCATCCAATAGCAACAAAATAGTTATCTAATAGCCACAGCTCATAAACATTCGGGAACAAAGTTCGCTGACTAAAACTTAAAGTTTCTATGGTGGAGCTTCCTTGTGTTAATATAAACAGTTCAGTTTCCCGCATAAAAGCACATCTTTTGAGTTTATGCAACAGTCATTGACAGAAACTGTTCGGACAGAGACATGTATGACGTACGGTGCCAAGGCGATTCTTACATAGCTCACAGTGAGTGACAGGTTTGATGGAGAACAGGTCATGGTGCTTTCAGTGAATTTCGCTGTTATTCTTTCAAACTGTAAGCCGATGCTGTTGCCTCCAGGGAACAGGTCACTCGGGGTCCTGGGACTGCTGTGCAGGTAGAGGAGACCAGAGAGAAAAGGCCAGGGGGTTAGGAACACTATGGAGACCATAAAACCCTGATTTATGGACAGTGCCGACCCCATCTAACAATGTTGAACAACAGTTGATTAGAGCCTTTTTCTTCTCTGTCTCAAACTCCCCCTGGCTTTCCATGTCTCTATGAGTGTGGGCCGTGTAGACAAGTGTGTCTATGTGTGCATGTGTCCGTGTCCGGACATGTGCACACATACTGTTGGTTTTAGAGGGCTATCAGCTTCTGGGTGCCATACTTGACAAAACGGTTATTTCCACTGTATTTGACTTTCTCTCATGTAACTACGTCCCATATTTCAGTAATGAAATCATGATATAATGTATAAAAAAATGAATGTAGCTCAGTTTAATTGCTAATGCAGAATAAAATAATTGACTGGTTTTACTGGGATGATTTAGGGATACCACTGGAGACATCCCCAGTGGCAACATTAGTTAGTTAAGGTTTTTTAATGGTATAATAGATTATTGATATGAAATAATTCACAATGCTTTGCTGATGCCTGAATTAATTTAACCCTTTATGCTCTGTGTCATGAATGCCTCAGTACACTCCATCAAGTCACTCTAACTTATTCCGAATACATGTCATCTAGAGATGTTCCGATACCATTTTTATTTCCTTTCTGATACTGTGTACCGATCTGTTACCAAAGTACATACAGAGAGTGAATGCCATGTAATTTTTCTTTATTATATAGTTTGACAGTCAGTTAGTCCAGTTTGTCCTTTTTTCCCCTGTGCCTTGCTGAACTCATTGTGCTCTTTCATGTGATGCTCTTCAATTGCTTTGTAAGATCACTGGTGTTCAAATGGGCAACCCTAGTGCCATCCCACAAAAGTAAAACCTTCCATACTGTACACGTCATACACAGCGTGCAAGATATTGCTAACTCTGGCTAACATCACACTACAGGAAATCAATTCTTCCTCACCACTCTAAAACAGTAGTTCCCAGTGGCAGCTAGGACTGGGCATCATTTAAAAAATTACAATGCCTGTACCCGTAAAGTAATAGAGTTACTTTATTTGATACCCAATCCATCATGTGAACGGAAGCATTCAGTTACATAAAATGCCCCCACTGAGCTGCAACAACTCTGTCAAATACAGTGCTCACCTTCAACACAGTACAGACTGTATGGGTTGTAGCCGCTAGTGGGCCAATCACACATCGCATTAAATCAAAGAATGGATGTGGTGAGTGGCTGTGCAAAAACCCCATAGAAACATTCTAGATTTGGATACAAAAAGTAATTGAATGCAGCAATCGATTGACTGGAGAAGTATTTGGTACTGGGTTGTTACAGTTGATACCTTAAAGGTATTGAGTACTGATATCCAGCCCCAGTGCCAGCACAGTGCAACTTGCTTTGCACACTACTGTAATAGAGCAGCAAAGAAGAATTGATTTAGGCCGTTTTAGGTAAAACTACTTTAAAATTGATAAAGTTTTGGTGCTTTTGGCCTGGTGTGTTTCCCCTGTCACCAAACAGATAAGGACAAATGTATGTTTGCTGACACGTGCTTCGCTGGCTTTGACATGACAGAAATGTCTCATTTGTCTGTGTTTTTTTTAATTTTTTTTCTCAGGGAAAAGTTGTACTAGACCACACAAAATGATTGACGGTGACTAAAATCTGTCCAACCCCATGTGTGTTTTGTAAAAATGTAATCCATACTCACATTGTTGCAGACAGTAATCACCACTGTGTGCAGTATGTGTGTGGTAGACACAAATCTAAGAAACCTTAGAGACTATTTGCATTAAGTGCAAACTACCACTCTTGTCTAACACCTGCTTCTTTTCTTGTGTTTTTTTCTTTTTTTTCCCTTTCTCTCCCTCGTTTTTTTTCTTTTTTGTCAGAGGTTAAAAAGTGTAACATATTTTCCCAGGCAGATAATTTCAGGGTGCCGAAATGACCAAAAAATGAGGCAAGTTTCCTTTGGGAATAGAAGAAAGGAGGTTAGGGACAAAACAGGTGGTGAACTTAACCTGACATTAATATTTTATGAATATGACCCCAGAAGTTGTAATGATGAATGTAATTTGGCTGTTAGTTGTTTAAACTACTACTAAGCAGGTGTTTTACGTGGCTAAGTCAAACATTATCTCCTCCTTAATGTCTGTTTAAGTGCCAATCTGTCATTGGTGGAAAAATAAATATTTCAGTACTGACACTTCTCAATACAGACACTTTATGTTCTTGCAGACTTTGGCACATTTAAGTGAAATTAACAAATCCTCTCTTGCCTCCCAAAAATGAATCAAACAACTTAAACTACATTGGCTATTTTTTCAGTATATTGTTTTTTTTAATGTAGGCCTAATCTTAACTTCACTTACATAAGTGGATTACACAATGGTACCATGGTACTTTAGTCTTTAGTATTGCTTATTTTATTACACATCTATCAGGTACAGCCTTAGTCGCCTCTCTTTTTGCTTGAGAACAAGTGCATGATTTTTTGAATTTCATCATGTAGCGCTACGCCAAGCTGCATGATCTGATACTGGCATGTAGGGCTGCAATTAATTAATATTTTTTATTATTGCTAAAAAAACCCTACCTATCACAGTTTCCCAGAGCTAAAAGTTATACGTCTTCAGCTTTTTTCTTTTGTCTGACAAATGGTCCAAAAACCCCCAAAGATACTCAATTTCCAATGAAATAAAACAGATAAAAGCAGCAAATAATGACATTTAGGAAGCTAATTGACTCATTTTTTCTGTATTACTATGGAACCATTGTAATATAATGTGCCTATCCTATGTGATTTTTCACTGCATCATCTGTAAGCTTATGCCAAAAAGCACCATCTGCCTACTTGTGGAGACTGATCTTTTTAATGACATTAGGTATTGATAGGCCCAAACTGAAATGCCCACTAAATCCTTTAACATTTTCAATCCCATGAAGGTTCCAAAATGCTTTTTTGTGGTTTCAGGAAAAAAAGAAAAGAAATCTGCATTCATCTGAATTTCAAAAGCAAAAATTGGGACACTTTGGTTACATTGTTTGGCTTTTACAGTTATACTTGAGTTTTTGTCCTGACCACATTGAAGAGTCTAATCCACCAACGCACTTCTCCTGCTGTCACCAGCAGCAAGTTCCACCTCAGGCTCACAGTAGTTTTTCTCTCAGTTGCAGTTTGTCTATCTAGTAGAGGTTTACAATATTAATGTGAGAGTTAATAATAAGGCATCTCTGAAACCAGTACTCTAGGCAGATACCTAAGTGAAATTAAGTTGTTTTTTTAAAACTATTTACCCCCACTTTCTGCTCTCAAGTTGGGACTGTGCCATAGCATACATGCCCTGTGTTTATGGGAACATTCATGTTATCGGTGACGGGATGACTGGCTGTCGCCCCTCACTTCCTCCTCTCTATCTGGCCTCACGCCTCTGCATGGCGCATGAGGGAGCTGATGGGACAAGCTGATCTCTGCTCAGTGCCCACATTTCCCATAGTGAGCACCCTTGCCCACTCTTGAACACTGTCTCTTTGTCATCATGTACCGAGTGCTCACCCACTCACTTCCCTGTTCCCTTGAACACAATACTGATTTTGAAATAGAAATAGGACAGGAAAAGTGGATTGGACCACTGACATGTTCGCTATATTTCTGCCCTCACATGAAATAAAATCAAATGTATTATTATGAGCATTGTTAGCCAGTGAGATAAATGAATACGCCAGATATCTGTAATCTTTGATTCACAGTATAGTACCAACCTAATGTAATATTACTGATTACTGGCTTATTAATTAATGGGGTTTATTTTCCTCTGATCCGTGTGAATAAATGGTGGGTTTGGTCTCCAGCAATGTGTTGGACAGAGTGATAAGGAAAGCTTTGTGTCCTCTGTGCCCCACAGTGTGTTATTTTCTGACTGTGCTCTTTTGGTTTTGTCTGCAACACCTACATCCTCCCTTCTCCAGGGGTTCGACCTTATGGTCTGGCTAGCTGACTGGGGACGCACACACACAAACAAACAGTCAGACCACACACACATCGGACCATGGTGTAATGTCGGTCTTATCCTGAAACCAAGATTTTGTTTTTAGCTAAATCTAATTTGTTGAGTCTCTTTTTTGATGTTGTATGTTTCATCCCAAAACATTGATTTTTTTCTCTCTCTTGTGATGTCATGTTAGCTGTACTGATCATTTAATTGTCATAAATAAGCCAACTCTGTCACATAAAAGGCATACGCCAAAATGCTGTTGGAGGCTGAAACAACAGCTTTGAATGATTTGCTTATTTATTGTTACCTTTGGTCATGTAGCACAGTAGAAAAATGTGGCAGTGGGCCGTGGATCACATACAAACAGTCTAACCTCCCACTGGCAGCAGTGTCTAGACTGACCTTTAACTTTATCTCTGTATCTCAGTAGAGAAGCAGAAACTTAAATCAACATTCATTACTGTCTAACTTTGATGTGTAAAAAGTGAGCATGCCACTTGCCCACATTTTCAGATTTCTTGCTTTGTGCATCCTTCCTCTTTCCATGCCGCACAGTAACTGAAAGGCAAACTTTTGATGATCTGGAATTCACATGTTTACTCACAAACCCTGTAAAGTAAAGACAGTGAAACACACAACCTTTGTTATTTAAAAGAAGGAGCAGAAGAGATAAACAGTAGCTGAGTGCCATTTCCAATGTTAATCCAGTAAATAAGGGTTGTGCTTCCAGCGGTTTAGATCTCTGTATCTGGTGTCTTAAACTGTTAATGCCATATTAACATGCTGGTCAGGAAGATTTATGGTCTCAAACGTTGTCAGTGGGTATAACTTTGATGACAAAGTTTCACAAAGTCCCTGTCATTATAATGGAGTGAGACTTGTGCAGTAAATGTAAGATTTTACAGCAATCGTTAAAGTGTGCAAATATTAGTGTACTCAGCAGGTCAGAGTTCAAAGCCTTCACATTATCCTTTCTTACATGGCTGATTTATTGCCAGATGACTTTCCTCTGGAAGGACAGCAGTGATTTAGGTACAGGTAGCAAGAGGTAGAGGAGGTGTGTGAGGATGGAGGGGAGGTTTGAGGAAAGATCAAAGCTTTCACGACTCTCACACCTCAGTAATTGTGTAGCTTTTCATGTGTGCATGTAGATAGTAATGTGTGGTCTACTGTAGTGTGCACGTTGGTCAGTCTTTGAAGTGGACGTGATGACTTGTACACTGTTCACAATTCACAATCACGACCAAGCCAAACATCGGCCATTCTTACTGGGCCCCTTCCTGCACTAGTCTCACCGTTTGTTATTGAGGGCAGACCATCTTGCCCAAACACTGAATCACAGCTATGTCAACTTGCCGATGACTTATGAAGCTCAATGTCACAGAGATTCCCTCTTAATCCCCGAGAGGAGCCTGCACTGGATCACCTTGACATCCTGATGTTACTCTAGATTTTTATGAGTTCTTAAGAACCTCATCCTTTTTAGATCCTGGGTGGTCTCCTCTATGTCCCAATCCTATTATGTTAACAGTTGTTAAATCATTGCGTTCCTTGTTATGATCTGATCTGGCATTATTAGCAGCACTGGCACTGAGTAAGCATGTCACTAAGTGATTTTTTTTTTTTTTTTTTTACAGAATTATATCTTAATCTAATTTTATTGTGGATTTATACCAAATGGAGTCATTATCTTTTAACATACAGTCAGTCACCTATAAATTCACAGCAGGGTTTTTGAACACTATTTTTTGATTAGCGACCTCAGTCTCGTTTTCTTATGTCATGCTTAAAAAGCACACGAGGATGCACATAAGCCCCTGTGGTCATGGCGAGTATTTTGCTTATTGAAAACGGGGGTAATGTATCAAAGACCACATGCAAATAAGAGACCAAATGCGAGCAACTGGTGTGAGACTCAGGAGCAGTGGTGATTTGAGCTCAATGCTAGCTTTAGCATGCTAACTTGATCACAGTGACAACACTGACATGCTGATGATTAGTAGGTGTAATGATTGCCATGTTTCATCTAACATTTCCTAATTAGCCCAAAACACAAAGTAGTGCTGAGGCTTATAAGAATGCCAATGTCGTTTTGCAGGCATTTGGTTGTAAATGACAAAAAATTTCTGAACTGATGGTGGTGGTAAAAGAAGAAGTCAGGATCACTGAAGTCTTTAGCGCACATGGTCTTGGAGCCATGTATGCCTGTACAAATGTCTGGATTGTCAATCTGCCTAATAGATGTTGAGACATTTCACGAGATAAATGAAAACTTTGATCTGATGGTGGCACTAAAAGAAAAAGTCAGGGGATCACCAAAGCTATTGGTTCTTAAGATTTTAACTGCTATTGTGGCTGCTGTCAAAAAGGGTTTGGAAGAAGAAACATAGTAATAGAGTTACAGATCGGATCGATTGAAACAGACAGGCAGACTAAGATAGTGAAGCTGTGGGAGCGATGTGCAGCAAATGTCCACTCATTGTAACATGTTCAGGTTCACCAGTGGAGGGGAAAACAGCTGTGTGGCCTGCCAGGACAGCATCGGCCCGGGACAAAAATGACAAGTATTTTATGGGAGCTTTTGAAGATGGCGGCTTTATTGCAGTGGGTCTGCACCCTTGACGCAGCCCAATGAAGATTTAGCACCTCGTCACCTTCTGGTTTCCCAGTGCATCATGAGCAGTAGCTCTGTTTATGCGTGCCTGTGTTTGGGTGTGTGCATAGGAGAATCTCCAAGGCAACTGGCAAACAAAGATTGTGCAGCTATTTGAAAATATACTCACACTCACTCCAGGTCAAACAGTGTTTTTTTTTTTTTTGCCTCAAAATATTTTGTATTTAATTATAGCTCTTAAATTTTGTCCTATTTTGCCTATGTAAAACTGGGGGGCTGCGGACGTATTTAGAAAATGTAACATATCAACTAAATGTTAGAAAATGTCCACGTTTGTCTGCTGTCCGCCGCAAAGCCTCAGCCCTGCTCTGTGACTTGGTGCCAACATGCAAACCGAATGAGGAATGTTTTATTATATCTGAAGCTTGCCTGTGATTCCAAAGAGTCACTGACAAGAAGCATCAGAGAGGAAACTGTGTGCTCACTTGCATAGTTTACTGGTGACCATTGAATTCAACCAGTATTTCTCCTAGACAGAAGCAAACTCTTCATCTTCTTAAAAAAGTCTCCTGCTTCAAAGAAAATGTGATGTAATGGGTTTTTGCACCACTATATTGCGGTTTCTTGGGATGACGGTAAGGTGCAAATTATTACTCATTTTTAACTGTAAGCAGGTTTTGGAAGATGCTGATCTGAGCATCAGGTTACTGCCTTGAATCTATTAAACTATGCGTTAGTTTCCTAGCCCCTTAATCTTGTCAGGATTGTGGAGCTTTTCTCCAGGTAACTTCCTCCAACTTAGAGTATCCCCCGGTACTCCAGGGGCAGCTGGGTGATGTAGTCCTGTTGTCTCCTCCCGGCCGGGCATGCTCAACGGGAGGCACTCAGACGTTATGCTTATCATGTGTCATAATCATTCCTAAATATTACCTGTCAATGTAGAGGAAGAACAGTTGACTGCTGAGGTCTTCCCACATTGCTGAGCTCGTCAACTCTATGAATAATGAAGCCAGCCAACCTGTAAAGAAAATGTTATTTGCCTTGAATATGACCCGATGTTCATGCAAGTTGCAATGTTTTGGCTTTTTTGATCTTGCTCTCTCATTTCCTTTTATCTCCTCTCCTTTTTCTACTCGTCTTTCCCTCCTTTCTGTAGGTGCACTTGGGTTCTGTGGAGCTCCAGCCTGCTCCAGACCCTCTAGAGCTAAACCGGGAGATGATTGGCCAGACCCTAAAGTGCAGTACGGATCTGGAGTCAGACAACTGCAAGCTGTTGGAGGAGAACCGCAGACTGAAACAGGAGCACCAGAGAATACTCCAAGAGTAAGGATGAGGAGGAAAGCAGCCCTGTGTTTTGTGCTCATGGTTTGAACAGCGTGTTGACGGAGAGAAAACATGGAGTTTAGATGGAAAATATCCTGATAGAGTCAAATAATTAAAAAAAAAAATTCTGCTCTGGTAGTTGTTTGTTGATTGTCTTGTTTGCATGCAAGCTCTCTTTGCTTATTAAGTCAGCTGCTAACTGTTATTCTGCTATATCCACAGCAATCACACAGTATGACAACATCACTGGTCGCCTATTTGAGAGGGTTCCACCCAGTTTTCTTCCCTGTGATTTCTGGGAACTCAGTTCAAATTATTCACTTGTATGTCTTTCATTGTACTATATCCCTGGTGCTTCTTTTCAAATAGCATTTTTTCAGTAATTGTGAATCTGCTTGTTCATTTCTTGACTTATGTTTGCGCAGAGTAAAGGCATCAACATCATTCCTCTTGGCGAATTCCTCTCAGAAGACAAACAAACAAGTATCCTCACCTCTTAAAACAAGTATTTGTCGGTGTATGCACGTGTGGCCATGTAAAAGTGCACACATGTAAAGTAGGGGTCTACTTGCTTGCATGTATGTTTTTGCACATACATTGATGTCTGTGTGTTTTTTTTTCTTACCAGGCTGGAGAAGCAGGTTCAGGATAAGGGGATGTTGGAGAGGGAGCTGTACTCACGTTTTGTCATGGTGATGAACGAGAAGAAGGCCAAGATCAGAGGCCTGCGGGATGCTCTCCGGCAGCTCCAACAAACCGATGAACAGCAGAGAAATGAGGAGGGGAGACAAAGGTCGGCATGGTATAACTTCCTTTAAGTCTGTGATGATCTGGCATAAATGTCTAGTTTTGCTACTTTAAACTGCAGGTTAACCAGTGTAATATACTATTATTTAGATTTTTTTTTATACACAGGGTTTACCAGTATTTAAATATCATTACAAGTACTGGGCCTGAGGAAATGTTGGCTACCTGGTGTTACCTTGAAGCATAGACACTGATCTGTCTGTTGCATTAGGGGATGTATGTCAAATATTCACAGTGTATTTGACTAATTTACTTTTCAACCCATATGATATCCGATTACAAGACGTCCAAAAAAAAAATAAATCTTGATTTATTATTTGGTCTATGAAGGATCAGAAAACTGTGAAAAGGCCCATCATAACTTCCTAGAGTCCAAAGTGATGTCATCAGATGTGTTTTTAATCTAAAATTTAGTTTAGTATTTTACTATAGTGTAAGATGAGGAAATGCAGCTAATTCTCATTATTAGAATCATAGGCACGAAACTGGAACCGTCAGATGTTTTGCATTTTTTTGGGAGACTAACATGAACAATTATGTACTGATTAATTTTCTGATGATCAATTAATTGTTGCAGCTCCAATCTTGTTTTCTTGTAGGTACACGCTGCACTACTTGTTTAACATTTTATGAGAAACACTTTATGTTATGGTATTTAATTTAGCTGTTTTACTATATGTAGCACTGATTATTTTGTATGAACAGCAAATCAGCAAAGGTCTTTTCTTTAGTTGCACATTTGCAAGTTCAGTTTCCAAGCAGGTCAACACAGTGCTGTTAGATCTGCATGTGTGTGACACACCTTTGGCTTTGTTCTGCAGGAGTTTGTGAGAGTTTGAGACGTCAGTTTTTCTTTGTTTTTCCACGCTCTCCCACGCACGCACGCACGCACTGGTTTTTCTACAGTTTCTATTCTTCACTCAAACTTGTGCCATTTCCTTTAGCGACAATGAAACAACTCATGGTGAAGATGACAACCAGGGCAGAAGAGAAGAAACAGTTCAGAGCATCCATCCATCTCAGGAGGCAACTATCCTCATCACAGGTGTGTGTGTGTGTGTGTGTGTGTGTGTAGTGTTAAGATTGCAGTTGTTGTTTTTTACTCATCGGAGTGGAAGCTGCTCCTAAGACCATTAAACAAACAATTCTCTGCCAACCCAGAATGAATACTTGGGTATTAAAATAAAAAAATGGAAAAAGTTTAAAATAATTAAAACAGTGTTTTCACCTTTGCCTGCATCAGAATATGTTGCGACCGTGGGGCGCCCAGTAGCTCACCTGGTAGAGCGGGCGCCCCATGTACTGAGGCTAAGTCCTCACCGCAGCAGCCTGGGTTTGATTCCAGCCTCCAGTCTCTCTCCTACTGTCCCTGTCTAATAAAGGCAAAAAGCCAGAAAAATAACTTAAAAAAAAAAAAAGAATATGTTGCAACCGCAAAAGCAATCATAATAATCAGAGCGAAACATTTCCTTGCCCTCTAATTTCTCAGAATGAAATAACAAAGGCTTTTCTCAAGGGGTGAGGCAGGAACTAACCAACGCAGTTCATCACATGATGGGAATTTGCAGTTAGATCTGTGTTTGTAAGTAAAAGCGTATTTGATCGCAGTGTAAGCCTAAGTATCATTTGGGTTCAGGTGACTGGATTATTGTCATTCTAGTGTTGCATATTAAAGCATAAACACAAAGCAACCAGATAATCAGTGTGAGAGGGTAGATGATGGGGCCAAGTAAGCTAAATCCTAAACACTTAAAGATGTGAGAGTTTCAGAAAGTAATTTAAAACTTTGCACAGTCTACAGAGATTTACAATGACACACACACACACACACACACACACGCATACGCACGCACACACACACACACACACACAGACATTGTGCTCCAACATTACACTTCCTTGCACATGCACCATGCTTTGGTGGAGCAGGGCGCGGAAATATTGAACATGGCATTCGCTCATTCCTGGTACTTATTCTGATGTCATAGGTCACAATGTGACTGAGTATTGATGCAGACTCTTAAGTAAAACTTTCGTTTTGCTCAAGCTGATTTTACTGTCCAATAAACCTTACAGTTGACTGTAATTGATTATGTAAGCAGGGGGGCTTTAACGTACACTGTAAGCACACACAAGCAGAGAGAATACCCTCGGGTACCCGGGTTCTGGGAAACACTAGTCAGTGAGTCATAAACCCACCCAGCGAAGTCTGCTGTGATTGCTTCAACACGGCCGGCCGTGTGGTGGTCCTGCATCATGCAGAGCAGGCGTGATGTCACATTCTGCTGAGTCATATCCCCCCCCCCATGTGTCACAGTGTTGCAATCTGCAGGGATAACCCGCTGATTGCTCTGTCAATGGCTGTGTTTGTGTCCAGAGCCAAACTCAAGGCCCCCCCAAAAGAATAATACAGTTCCAAAAATCATTGACGTTATAGTTACTGCAGCAGGTTCTCTTTCATTTCTCTGCACTTTCTCTCGCTCAAGAAACACATGTACACATGCTCTTTGTCCCAGCCTGGCCTCAATGAAGATGGATTGAGGTTGTTGGTTTCGCAGAAAAGGTCTTGGCTCAGACACTTTGTTGTTTGCTGTCCAGAAGCGTTTCACAGTTCTTTCTTGTGTTTTCAGTTTAGCTCTTATCTTTATTGCCTGGATGAATTTGTCCCCTCAATTGTCTGCATGTTTTGAGCTTTTTGAAAATTATGGGTGTGTTTTTCAAAATTGTTGTAGTATTTACATTTGTTCAGCCGTCCAACAAGTCAGTCTCTGGGCGTTTCTATCTTGGCCTTAAGCACCATGGTGGAAACGAGCCATGTATTCATCTCAGTGGCTGTTACAATCGGCTAATGGATGCTACTTCATTGTTACTCCTTCTTGTTTATATTGTGCAGCCTCAGTCTGGTAACCCGAGCAGCAAATTAATTCATAGCCACCTTCACAATCATGGGAGGACATGAAACATACAGTAGGATCCAATTTTGCGCTTACAAATTTAGTAAATGCATAAAGTAAATAAACTTTGTTGAACTGGAGACCTCACTGACGTTTGTTGTGTTCGATTCAAGTCCCCACCCATTTGGCTATTGCAGAGTTAGACCCAGATCAGAAAGTGTGTGCACGTCAGCAAATTTGTGCTCTGTTTGCATTTAGAAATCTACTCAAACTACACCGACCATAGTGGGCTACGCACTTCCTCTTTCATGCTTGTCCCCAGTTAACCCTCTCGCCTCAGGGTGAGTTTTCATATTGCCGATGCCTGATAAGAGAGAGCAATGACAGAGCAGAATTTGAGACAAAAGAAGAAACTCTCTCTTTGACTCATTCCCTCCAGCTTTTGCGTGTGGTTGTGTTGACATATGGATAGAGCTGCAGCTAATGACTAATGTCATTATCGATTAATCTGCCGCTTATTGTAACGATTAATTGATTAATTGTTTAGTCCATAAAATGTCAAAAAAACGAAAAGTTGGAAATTCATTTTCTTTCAATTGACTAATCAATTAATTGACTAATCGTTCCAGCTCTACTTACGAACCACATCACTCACACTTGGGTATGTAAAAGGAGATAGAGATGGGAAAAGGAGAATGAAATAAGAGGAGAGAGGCAGTGTGACTCATGGCATCAGGGAGTATTTGAGAAGGTGTCAGTGCTAAGATGGAAGAAAGAAGTGGATAAAGATGATGGATATTGCCTGTTATCCCAGAATCCATTTGCTCCTCATTCATTTTACTGTGAATATAGCATTATTTTCACTATCTGATTTAAAGGTTTTATCTCCTGATCAGACAGCTAGTCAACTCTTCTAAGCATTTCTTTTTATCTAACACAACTGCTCAATCTGTCCATCTTTGAATTTGAATAGGCTAGCAGTGTTAAAGGGCAAACAGGTGTGTTTGTGTGTCTGTCCTTATATATAAATGATTGTATCTGAGTTTGACTGGGCTTGTGTGGAATGCCAGATCTCTTTTCCTGATAAAGGTTCCATGACTTTAGCTGTTGAGTTTTCCAGGGTTTAAAAGGTCATCTGAGGCTAAATGAACCCTGAAACTCCCACAGTTCTGCTACAAATGACACTTGTGGAGAATCAGTTTAAGCAATGAAGATAGAAAATTTGGACTTCAGTAATGAAACCATACAAGTAATGCTAAAAATGTGGAACAAAGACATCAGTGTGCACGCATTTAGATGCATTTAGGGATTTCAGGAGCTCAACACTCAGAGGTCACTGTGAAGAAATGTAATAAGCATCTATTATCTGTGATTTACAGAAGACATCCTATATGTTTCAAATGAACTGCCCTGTTAGTTCAGGTATGTTAGTGACATCATTAAAGATGCACTGGCTCAAATTGCAAATAGGGATGAACAATCAGTCGAAATATTATTGAAATCACAATAAACAAATCGCAGGAGCTGCAATTTTCTCAAAAAGGGAAAATGTGTCACAACATAGAATTATAAATGAAGCATTATGGCGCTACAGAAATGGACGTGATGGGACTTGCTGTTTTGTTGTTTTGTGCAGACCCCAGCAAAAAGCAAATCATCATCATTAATATATTATTTTTCTGTGAAAATGAAATGTAAAAAATGACCCTTCCCACTAAAATTGTGACTCATATTACAATATCTGTCAAAATAATCGCAGTATGATTTTTTATTTAATTTTATTTTTTTGCATATCATTTATCCCTAACTGCATAGTAATTATGTTGTATGAGGTGGTTTTCTGAATAGTCCTTTGCGTGTGTTTATGTGTGCTGTACATATTGTACGCAGGTTGTAATCTGGTGTGCCAGGGCATCTCTGTGGACCGGACTTTTTCTGATGATGAAGATGAACAGCCGAGACGGAAGCGGAGGCTGCTTCGCATCCAGAGCCCAGAGTCTTGTGAGCAGGAATAGAATTGCAGGATAGTCAGATAACCAATGCATCACCATACTTGATGTCATAGTACAAGGGCAAAACTTCTTTCAAGAGAAAATAATACAATTTTATATTGAATTGATTAATATCTCTAATGTCGCCAGACAAGCTGTTCCATGTGGCCCAACAACAATGCGAGGAAAATCATTTCAAGTTTAGATTTATGGGTCTGTGAAAATTTTTTCTCATTTCCCTGTAGTTTCATTCATTACTTCTCTTCAGTTTCTGCACTTCTACACGTCTTAAAAAAACACCACAGTAACAGATGTGGGGTGCCCTCCCCTAAATTTCTATCTCCCACCCCTCCCATTAAAGAACGCTAAGAGGGGCTCAAGATTTAACAGTGTCCATTCTGGGCTCTGCACATTTCTGCGTAATATTTCTACATCTTATAGTATTGATTTAATTATTCATTAGGGACACACAGAACTCATCCTGCAGCCTCTGACCACAGCGATTGTCTTCGATGTGGAGCTGGTCTCCAGATGTTAAAGAATAGTTCTGTCACCTCCTAATAAATGGGTTAAATGCAAGGGACGTACAGTAGTTGGGGTATTAAAAAAAAAGCAAAAAACCCAACAAATGCAACGATTTTATATATTCTGTCCATGGCATTTCACTTCATACTCTCTTGATTTTCCCGTGGGAGAATTTGCAATACATTTACATGGGTGTGAACATCTTGACAACAGTTGTCACTGGTGGTTCTAACAGAGTTCAAGATATTAATCAGCTTCTGTTGATTTTGGGATTTTCAGAGGTGTCTCCTGAACATACAATGTTGTGAGGTCCATCCACATTCAACAGCTGCACTTTTTCTCATACTGTACTGACTCACTGCAATAGAATGAGCAGAGTTTCTTGGACTAGAAGGCTAACATTGCATCTCGTTCGTTACTGCTGCACAAGAAAAGCCTGAAATGCAATTTTCATCACACTTATGCACAGTGTTTTCAATAAACTACACAAATCAGCATTTTAACGGTAACAATAACATCTCCGGATTCAGTGAGACAGTAACGTCAACCTTCAGTTGTCATCATGTTGTGTAAAGTATATACTATGTCAAAGTGTGTCAAACTTTTTCCTTCTCTATGCTTTCTGCTCCCTTCTCTCTTTGCCCCGCTTTGTCTCTGTGTTTTCTCCACCCTCCTCCTCAATGGATAGATGACATCCAAGACTCAAAATGATTTGAGGCTTTCATGACAAACATGTTTTCTTGATCCCTATCCAGCTATGGGGCAAGCTACTTTCAAACCCTCACTTCGGTACACACAACCAAAACAGTGACAACCAGGCAGAGTTGAGGCCAGATATCGTCCCAGATTGTGAAAGCTGTTTTCAGAAAGCCAGAGCACGTTACTGCCATCTGGTTTGCTTTAAATGTGACAATTACCTGCCACAGATCTCATGAGAGACTTGCTGCTTGTCTCTCGTCTTCAATAAATCAAAAGCAGAACAAGTAATGACGCTATCTTTTCCCAAGCACTGTAGATCTCATTCTCTGCTCGGTGCTGCCGTCAACTTTGCTCAAATGCGTTAGCGGCCATGTGAGCACAGGCACTTAACACCTTCCAGTGCTTCCTCAGGAACTGATGACGTTGCTGCTACTAGGAGACCATGGTAGAGAATCTGGACCAGGATTGTGTAAGCAGTTTCTCTCAAGAGTTCGCCCCAAGCTCGAATTTGGCTGCGGGTGAGGCTGGAGAAAGATTAACAACTACTGAGGGACAAAAAGCTACACCCAGAAAACCAAGGCACCAAAGCTGCTTTGTTGCTGCTTATTCGTCATGATTCATCATGTCTTGCTGATGTTTTCCTCCTTGTTTCATTCTGAAAATAAACTATAGGCCATCTCATCTGCCCTTTAGTTCTATGGCCCAAACTACCTGAGGGGTGTTTTGCAGGGGTTAATAGGGTTATGTTGTCTCTCACCGTCTTCACCTCCTCACCTCTTCCTTTACTTCTGCTACCAGCTTTAGGTCCTGAGGTCATCACAGTGTGTCTTCACACTGACAGTAATGAACCTATGGAGACCTATTCCGAGTCTTTATCTGACCATTGTACCTTTGACTTCTGGGCCTTCCTGCTGTCTTTTATGATTCTGATGATACTTACATGTCTGCTGAAGACCACGGGTGGGCACAAGGATAATCCCACAACACGCGCTTGCTGGTTTCATAATCCCCACAGGAATGTCACACTCTTCCCTCTATACATCCCATCAATAAGGCATTTTATAAAGGCAAGTCCAGATCAGTTTCTAAGGATAAATGACAGACGAGCGCTTGGCAATTTGGGATGGAAGATGAGACAAAGTGTGAAAAGTTAGGAGACACTCAGTATGTCAGTCAGTGTCATTCATGTTATTACATAAGAATGCTACATATGTATGCACAGTTATGAAATGCAGAATATGGGAAAACATGCCTATTTGTTTTTATTTTATTTGAAAAAAACCTGGTGAAATTTTTTTCTTATTATAAAGTAGGGATGCACGATATGTGTCGGACCGATAAACCATCGGCCCAATAATGGGAAATTTATATTATTGGCTATGAAATTATAGCCGATAAATAGAGCAGAAGGTACAAAGCCAAATTGCTTTCATTGACCTAACAAGTGCAGCATTTACACAACCCGATACAGTAGTAGTGTTGGTAGAGGAGAAGAAGGAGGAAGAAAAGAAGCGCGGCACGCTGTTGCACGCTTATTAGAGCTATGGAATATTAAATCATCCATCTTCGCTCCTCACGACATCTTAGCCTTTCTTACCCTTAGGTGTGCAGAAACTACTAGGTTATGAACTTATTATTATTATTATTGACAAAAAAAATCCATATCGTGCATCCCTAATTATAAAGATATTCTAAATGTTTCCATTTTATTTTTAGTTGATGTAAAATATAAATGTTCCCTAGAAATGTTTTAAAAAGGAAGGAGAAAGTTGTATTTTTATTAAAATGTTAACTATTGTAAATGTTTTTCAAATGTTTTCTGGGTAAATGTACATTGTAAAATGTCTGATGTCAAGCATACAGTTATCGTGCATTATTGATTTTACATTTTTTGAATTTTAGGATTTTTAATATAGTACTGTGCACTGACCTAGCCGTTAATTTTGGCAAGAAGTTGTTAGCCTGAAGAATATTGATTTCTAATGAGAATGGAATAATTAAGAAAATTGAGATGGTTGGTTGACTTTTTTTACAAAAGTAAAAAAAAAATTATTATCTTGCATGTAGCAGTTTAATTAACTGCTGTAGCAGTTTTACATGGACGATATATTCTCAAAAAACAACAACAACATAGAATAGAAACTTTATACCACAAGTTCATCCAGCAGAGCAAATAATCAGATTAAATGTTGACTACTAAACTACATAAATGTACATATTAAGAGATACATATTAGTGTGACAGCAGTGAATGAAAACACATCTACGTTTATTGTAACTGTAGGTTCCTATTTGAGCAGATGATCCAATTAGTCTTTAAATCACCCAATTAATATACATATGAATTTTGAAAAGTGGCAGAGTATCAAGTAGCAGAAGTTCCTGTTGTATCGGAGACAAAGAATAATTTCCAGTAGTATAAGACTCAGATGGATTTGCAGGGATGAACTCGCTTTGTGTTTGCTTGAATCAGAAACCACTTTATTCCAAAGAAGGTTTTCACATACAAGGAAGTTGTAATGTGTTGGTGTTATGATGCAAAAATATACAAAGTAAGAGAAAAGAAAACAAGTGCTGTAAAAGTCAAGAGTAAGAAAATAGAAACTTACAATTCAAGTCTGTAAAACTCTGCATATTGTTTGAAATGAAGAGGGTGGAATGTGCAAAATTTTAACTAAAGAGCGTGTAAATATTCACAGTATAAATTAAATAAATATGTGCATTAATGTAAGAGTCAGTTGGTGTCCCAGGTCTTGTTGATGAGGCCAGCTGCAGTCGACAAGAAATACTACTAGCTACGACCATAACTATGTTACTAGAAATACTGCCATCATGCATACATACTCTGACATACTAACAGCTTTAATTAAATTTTGACCAATCAACAGTTATGTTCAAAGGTTGGTAAATTTGGTTATTGTCTCACACCCCGTTTTGCTCTTATTAATGGGTAAATTCCTGTCAGTCTCTTGATTTTCTTCACATTGAATATCATTTTGGAGTAAAACCAAAAAAAAGTTACAGCCACATGGCCTTCTAGCAAGGGCACTCGAGATCAACGGGCCTTACAGCAGCCCATGCAGCTGAAAGCGCTTGTGAGGGAGTGATGATGGCTGTGCCAGGTTGAAATTAAACGTTCAGTCACTTGCTTATCATCGTCATTCACTTACTGCGTGCACCTGTAGGATTCCCATCATCCAGGGAAATGACAGGAGTCTTCCTGCTTTGCTGCCACAGAGCTGCTGTGAGACAGAGTGGTCTTTGTCTGCTGTTGGACTGAGCTCTGCTCTCACTGCTCACCACCGCACACTGTAATGTCTGAAACGACTTATTCACACAAGCAATGTTTGAAAACTGAAGATGACAACTTCTTTGCGAACATGTCATCGCATACATATTGGACCAATTGGTGTTTGCTTCCACTTCTGACTATTGCACTGAAGCCCTCCAAATATTGTGTTTTAGTAGAATTGCATTGAATTATGATCAGCAGAGCAATAAAGAAATGTTAAACACTTCTTCATTTGTTTATTTTTTTTTCTTCCAGAAATTGAATCAGTTTTATTGGACCAATGGTTTCAGACTGCATTACTAGTTACTTCTTTTGCTCACAGCGGTCAGTACTGATGTTTCTGCTGGGGGTGGCGCACATATGGAAGTAAAGCAGTGGGCAAGCTGTTTGAAACTGAGGGAAAAAATTTCAGGGAAAGACAGAACCAATCGTGAGTCTTCCTGCTGGACCAGAGAGAGTCTATGCATCCATATAGCCATGTTTGACAGCTAGTACAGCCTTTATCTTATGCATAAAGAGCATCCTAGTCAACAACAACAACTTTCCAGATGTTTAATATCCATTGATGATGTGGAGAGTGTTGTGATAGATGCCCACATTGCTTACATAAAAGCCACATACATAGCAATCATATACTGTATGTTAGAGGTAAAACTTCTCTTGCTGCTGAACCAAAGAGAAATCTCCGCTCCACATTCAGCGCTGACGTATCTTCCAGTCACGGGGGTCAGCCAGTGGCAAAGAGTATCTGCTTTGTTTCAACTCAGTCATTAAAACAGCCTTTTGATCGTTACAAATAACGAGCGGTTTCTCTTTGAGATGCTGCGTGGTGTGAACTGATTGGGCTCATTATTTGAATTAAACCAAATGTTCTGCAGGTTTTAAGAAGATGGTAGTGGGACATTAAGTGTGTGATAATGACTACCTGCTGCAGAGTGTGCTCGAGGGAGACTTTCTCTTTTTTCACATTGTGAACCAGATTGTAACTTATGAAATGTTCTACATAAACCGGCGTTTTTTTTCTCCTTTCGCAGTTACTCATGCGTAGATTAAACTATTCCACTAAGATTTGACTTAATCACTTATTTTATGACTCTTTTAAGTATAACAAAAGATGAGATCTGACTCGCAATTTTGCTTCTTAAAATGAATTGTCATGTTTCCAATTGTGCTGGCTTATGTCACCATCACATTTTTTCATGTTTTTGCATGACCAGTTGCTACTTACAAATGTACAGTAACCACCCAAGCATTTTGATGGATGACCAAAGTGGAATTTTGTTGCAGTTTTCCCAAAGCATCCTTTAAAAAGGTTATTGGAACCAAAGAAACCAAAATGACTTTCTACAGTTGACTTGGTTTTTTCTCATGTCTGGGAATGCATTATGTTATTATCTCGACTTCCTCTTGGTCAGAGACCAAAGGATTGACGAGCTGTCCACATCGCCTTCTCTCGTGTAGGCCTAATTGCTGACTGGCTTAAAAACTGACTGTCTCACTGACCCATTTTTTTCCCCCTGTGGTACAGTGAGAAGCATGACTCCTCCAGACATTCTGCCATAGGGACTCATGTCATAGACCACACACACGTTGGTGCTAAGTTGTCAAATATGGCACTATGGAGGTAATGTATATACAGAGCAGAAGGGATGAGGTTAGAGAATTAAATGGTTACCACAATGCTGCATCAAGTGCAACTGGCAAAGAGATGTGATGTGGGAATGGGGAATGTCTCTGGTTACCAAACCATTTTCTCTGCCCCCCCACCCCACAACCAACTTCCTCTGTCTTTGTTCCTTTGCCATCCTGTCAGATTAAAGTAGTTTGCTAGAAGGTGGCAGACGCAGTGATACATAAAGTTCCAGTCTGCTTGGCCTCTCAAACAATCAACATTAGAACTTGATCCTTCCACAGGGGCTTCGACGCCGAGGTTTGGGTTGGATGGTGAAATGATGATGATGAAATCTTTTTATCAATAGGAACATCAAGTTTTACAGAAAATCTTTTTTTTTTACGTGTTTCACATTTAGAATTAGAGACACGCTTTATTGTCTTAGTGATTCAGCCCCACCACAGCAACTGTGCTGTAATTTATATAGTTTAAAAAGATCTGCGTTACGTTTCACCTGTGCTTATTGGAGAGACAGGGGGAGACTCTGGGATCCAACCTACTGTCTCTGTATCGGAAGGTAGAAAGACTTTTAGAAAATGGAAGCTTAATCTGGTCTTGGAACATTTGGAGAGATATAAAATTATACAGACAGAAATGTGGGGAAAACAATGGAGCACCAGATGAATAATGAAATAAAAGGTAAAGTGGGTCAATGGTTCTCACTGGAGGCACCAATTAGTGGACAGCAGGGCAAACCTTCCCACCACTCCTCAGGCCGCCTGACAGTCCACCAGCTGTCATCACCATCTCTGACTCCTGCCTGTTGATTGACACCTGGTGCCTACCTTATTGACACCTGGTGCCTACCTTATTGACACCTGGTGCCTACCTTATTGACACCTGGTGCCGAGGACTCCAGACAGTTGTGCCACTTGTGCAGTCGTCCTCACAATGGCAGTGTGCAGCTTTTTCTTTTTTTTCTTTTCTTTCTTTTTCCTTTCAATTATTTTTATGTTCTGAAGTCGTAATGAGTGGGTGTGGTTGGCTTAGTAAGAGGAGAGGCATTCTGCTGCTGCTGTCTGCTTGTGTTTCTATTAAAACAAAGTTTATAGTTTGCCATAGCATTTCCAAGTCTAAAATATTTCATCTAAAAATGTGTTAGACATGGTTAGCAAGGTAAGGTACTAGACATTTTATGCAGATGTGTCCAACAAATTTACTTTGCAATATGAATAGGAAGTAAGGCAAAACGGTATACATTGTTTCATAGACCACCAGGACAGTCGTAGCCCAATATCAATATTGATCTCTATGTCAGCACATACAGTACATGAATGGAAAATACAGTATTTTGACCCCTTTTTCCTAATTCAAGTTAAGTAATTAAAATCTAGTTTTATTTGGGTTTTATCTTGTGATTATTGGTTTACTGTGAAAAATGTGCACTTGTCTTACTGCATTTTCTGCCGTGTTATTAGTGGAATTTATTGTTTAACTGTAAAACATCCATTCTCACTATGTCTGTCACAATTCTATAATAACCAAGTTTTAAGTGCTCAATGCCAGACATTTTGCCAGAGAATAAATATCGGATGATACATTGTTGTCTCTGTTGTGTTTTTTTCCCCTAATACCAATACCAGTGCCAGCTTCAAAAATCCCATATCAGTCAGACTTTAGCCTGTATGCACAAGTACTTTTTCCTTAGTATCAATAAATGCGGTTGTTGATTTTGGTCTGAGGAAACATGATTAAAATCGGTTCCTGTGCTGTCGCTTAGCTCTTGGCCTCTCAGTAAAGCTGAAGGGATCAGTCTCAGTGGTCTGGGACTCCACACTTGGCTCCAAAGGATCATGGTTCATGTCTGTCCAGGGGCAACTTAATTTTCCCACATTTTCTCTGCTCTAAACAGGGGCTTCACTCACAAAACCCCCACACACCACAAGCTTTTTTCCCCGTACCTCAGGAAATCAAGCTGTTATTTTCCTCTTTATGTGTCACAGGTTTGACTTTTGTTTGACACTTAAATTGTACAGCTTATGTCACACCTTTGATTATTTGTTTTCTAGCAATGCATCATTTTGTAATCTTGATGCGCACCACTTGTTGGATGATTTTTTTTTTTTTACTTTAGGCTGTTTATACAGGAGCAAATATATTGTCAAACGTATCAGGTGACTTTTTAGTGATTCCAGCTTTTGTCTACTCCACATATACTTGTGGATACATGCTTTGCCTTTACAGAACCATAAAAAACATTGGCTACTGATCTGTATGAAATCGATAAAAACATTAAAATCAGAGCAGCCTTTAATATTGTGAGTTTCAGAAGGACAGATCCCTTGGGGTTGGAGAAATGTAATACCCTTTAATGCTGTCTGAGATGGCATGGGGCCGGAGGTGGACCACCTTTATAGGTCATGTGATATGTGGGTCATCTTGGGGCCCGCACAGCAGATCACCAGGATCAAACACTCTTTGATTGGCTCTTTGACTCACTGATTTATGGGCGCTGAAAGGCAACATGACTTCCATGGTTACACATACAGTAGAGACATTTTACATGGCATTAAGTGACTTGCAACTTTTAACTTAACGATGACTCAGTTAAGAAGGCAAAGCAGTAAAAGGATTAAATGATTCCTGTAACTCTAAAAACTGAGTAGCCTAGTTGTTAACCTTGCTGGGGTCAGGTGGCAAATTCTACCCAGAAGCAGGTCAGTTTGAGCTCTTTGTCAAGTTGTTTGGTTGAATAATGAAACCTGTTTCCTGGAGCAGACTGCAATCTGTCTTTGTCAGGGTCTATTACTGATAGTGGGACACACGTATTTGTTTCCTTTGAGTTCCAACATGTCTCAAACTGCTAATGTTGAGGAAGTGTTTCTGTGACATTTTTTATTTTGTCTATTTTAACTGTCTAATAGACACTTAATGCCACAAGTGCAAGTTGTACATGTGAGTTAAAATTGTCTACCTGTTATCTCCGTCCTTCACTGTCTATCTCACCCAGTGCTTCCCTCACCTCCTCTCTGTCTCTGTCCAGACTATAGTCCAGTCTTGCAGAAGACAGATGTACTGTGGCTAACCGGTGCTGAGCCCTGAGATGATTAGAATGCATGTAGTTATGGAAAAGGCACCTACGACGTTTTTTTACAAGGGCCGTAGGGCTTCAATGGCAATCTTCTCTGTCAGAGGCTTATCACCTCTGCTCCCACTCTCAGCTGGTATGACTGTCCTCGAAAGGGGACGCTGTGATTTTGAACAATTAGTCTGCCCCACTAGAGTCTTTAACCAGACCTACCGGTCAGTTCTGATTCACACACATAAGCCTATATATCTGCTGAGGCTGCATCAAGGAATGTGTGTGAATAAAGTTTAAATAAATAAGTTTAAGTAAATAAAGGTTCGGTGGCTCAAAGAGGATTCCTTCTGCAAACACTGATCCCCCAAATGAATTTCCATCAGAAAGAGCTTGACTTCTTGTTAATGCTAAATCACACACACACACACACACCCTCCTACCTACCTAACAGTGGCCAATCGCGGTGATTATTAGGAAAGAGTTGATAGACTGTGGACCAGCCTCTCCCCCGTGTGGAAAAGCCAAGCACAGAGGCTACAGTTAACCACTGTTTGCATCACTCAGGGATAATCAGATTATTTATTGCCATTTGAGGTGATCTATTTGGCTTTTCTGTAGGCCAATTCTAATTTCTAACACAAACTTCAAAATGTAGACACACAACCACATTCCAATAAAAACTTGTGTCTTAAATTAAAGAACTTATTCCTAAGACGGACTTTGTTGATAACAGGGACCCGCGACTCAAAAAAAAAAAGAAGAAGAAAAAGTGGCTCAATGGGGTGGAGGGGAGAACTCCATCACAGTTTTGACAGAAATGTGTTTTTGGAACAAACAGGTCGTGACTCAGTTTCAAACCAGAGACATGTCTGCACCACCCGTTTCCATTGCGCACCCTTGAATATGACTGGTGCGCTCTCCACATGGCATCAACGCTATCAAAAGTTGATTATACCGTTGCTTATACTGCAAGCGATAGAAACATGACACACCTATAATAAAGGTTTGAACTTGATATCATTTCTTTATCATTTGAATGATTCTTTTTTTTTTGCCAACTATGAAATCATCAGATTTAGCGTAAAGCTGCACTCTAAATGACAGACGCGTAATCTGTGCAAATGGTCCGCGTGATTTCGGAACAGTCTGATTGGATGGGACTGTACCTACCTCTTAGGCAGGCACAGGGCCAAATTAAGTCCCCCCTCCTCCCCAAGGTGTCTCATTCACTTTCCGGATGGGCACTCTGCCCCTCCTCTCTAACACTGACGAAATAACAGTGTGCGTTAAGCAAAATTGAACTTGCTGTTTGCCAGCACTTCACGGTTTGTGTCGCTCCGTTCAGAACCAGGATCAGGAGTGAGACCTGCAACTCTGGAGCATCAAGGAGAAGAGGAAGGCGCACCGGGTAGATCAGTGCTGTTGCGCTGATTTGGAGTGGACGTATTTCGGCACTTTTTACGCACGCATGTTAAGCACTGGGACTAACTGGATTTAAGGACAAGTATCGATATTTGTACATTTTATGGAATAAAACACCTTTAATCGTAAGTACTTTTCTGTTCGTTTGAACTAACAATTGAAACTTGCTCTAAACTAGAGTATTGGCTATTAATGCAGTTGTTTTAATTGCATTGTTTTCTCAATAGGCTTACAGTATGTACAATTTGATCATGAAGTAAAACAAATCAATCTGGTCAAGTTAACTTTTCGTTCTGTTAATGATCTAACACGAAAGCGCCTAGTGATGCTGCGTTGTCCTCAGATAACCTACACTGGTGTGTCCCGCTACTGAGTGAGGCAAGTCAAAATCAGCCCCGCCGACTGGCGATTGTACCACAGTTTATGAAATTCGCACTTTATAGTTCAAATTAGAATAATCATGTTATCCTGTCACGATTTCGGTTGAGCATCCATAAGCAGCAGGTGTTTCTGTGAAGAAAAAGAAAGTAATCGGCACCCGAAGCTGAAAGTCAAAGATCCAATCAACTCCTCACTGGATGACACTATCAGTATTTTAGCTTCCAGTAGCGCATGTATTTGTTTTATAGCAGGCAGCATCCCCGAGCTGCACACAAAGGACCACCGACTCCAAAAATCTGCTACCTGTTAAACGCCTGTGTGATGCTTAAGTGCCGATCTTCCATTGAATTACTTTTTTTTTTTTTTTTTTTTTACGATTTCCTAGAAGTCATCCCGTGACTGCTTCTACTTTATGCACATCATTCTTAAAAACATATACACCACTAACATACAAAAATTAAACACAATTAAACAGTGGGAGATGTAACATTATTTGTCCTGGACTTCTTTCTCTTATTGTCTCCCCAGAGTCTCATTTCATGTAGTTTCCATTAGGGTGGGTCGGGATAAACTTGTGGGAGTGCTGGCATTAAGTCACAATGATACCCACCCTGAAATACTTAAGATGATGATCTTTTTTTTTTTAATTGCCAATTGCCAAACACTGAGTGTCTCGTCCTTATGGAGAACCGCTTGCTGCTCCCACTGCCACCCAGTGCTTGTGTTTACACAGTGGGGTGGAAATGAGGGCGGTGGGCTCACTGCTTCTGTCTCAAAAAAAAAAATCTGTAGTTCGAGGAACTCAGGAAGCTTTACCTCTCAGCCCCGCCACCCACGGATTCAATAAAAACATCAGCGTGGGTCATTAAATGTGTTTTTTGTTTTTTTTTTGCCTCCAAATATTATTTCTGATACGAACAATTGAAAAATGTTGTGCCAAATGCTGTGATATATCAGGGAAATGTGATATCAGGGCTTCTCAAAGTGTCAGCATATTTTAAAGAGGGAGACCGATCCATTATTATCTAGAAAAAAAAAAATGCTGAGTAAAAGTTGACTTTTATTGGTAAAGTTTTAGATGAAATCCCAGTTGACTTAATTTGTTCAAAAAGGATTGTATGATGAACTAATGTCTGGATATTTTACAGTTTTGCAGTCTTTAGATGAGGAAGAGATGTTAATACTGTTGATTTTTTTTCCTGAAATCTGTGTATGATTTAAAAATAGTAAGTATATTTAACTACTATAACTCTCGGAAAATGTGGATGCATAAAAATAAACAACTTAAAATGGGCAGACCTTGTATGAGTTGTCTCCTAATGCACCTTTTAAATTTTTTCCAACAGATGATACTAAATATAAAGCATATCCTGTGGTTATATTGTCTCTGTGAAGCTGCAACTGCAACAGGTACGTTTTCAATGAGTAAATGTTTCTACCTCTCATTCTCAGTCACTCCTCTCTCCCTCCCTCCTTCTCTCCATCTCTCCCCTCTCTATCTTCTCTTCACCTTCCTTCCTCTCTCCCTACTCCTCCCTCCTTCATCTCCCTTTGTCCACCGCTGTGCGTTGTGCCAAACACAAAGTCATTTGACATGGTTACATTCAGCTGACTAGCCCTTTGACAGTGTTGGCCACTGAGGTTTGCATCTTGGGCCCGTCTGGCCCCCCTGGCTGTCCTGGCCCTGAGTCCCTGGCCTTGTCTCTGGATGTGGATGGACACCTTTCAATTAGACTGGGCTCCCAGTCTGGAAATAACAGCTGGTTTCAGCCCCCATCCTAATAAGACCCTCTGTTAAAACACACACACTCATGCCTGAGGGGTTGTCCCATCACTGTTTCCAGAGCATTCCCCACATTGTTCCCTGTGAACCCCCCACCCCCCTCCAAAAAAAGAGGAAAAGCTAAATCTTCTTCCTCTCTACAGGGCTAAGTGTGATTCAGCCTGTTGCCATTCATTCGTGTCTGGCAGCCTGTCAGACATCCGCTTTGCTTTGCCTCATCACATAGAAGTGGAGTGAGACTGAGGTACAGTCAACAGCTTGAACTGTTGACTGTACCTAAATACCCCTTACACCCGAGGGGGGGACTGTTAACCTTGTCTAGTTTAGCGGCAGTGTAATTCTTTACTGGTTGCAGCAGAATGTTGTTTTGTATTGTAGGATTAGTTCAAATATCTTCACCCTGTGCTTCAGTGTAGGTGTCTAACATCAGTAGTAAAACTAAGTTTTCAGATGAGAAAAAGAGTAAGAGGTCATAACAAAAGATATATTGTCCAGTGTGCAGAACGCTGATGTCATATTTCACTTCTTTTTGTGTGTCTACCTGTTCTCATCAGTTAGTTCTTATGTAGGTGAAGGTAGGATTATTTGAAAATTTGAAAGACATGAAGTGATGCAACCATGACCCCACTGTTTAACCATTTACTTCATACAAACATGCTGCACATACACTACAGTCAGTGTTCCCACACCCATCATTTTAAGGATGATGTTTGACTTTCCAAGAGCCATTTTCAGGCCATGATGCATGTTTTTTTTTTTTTTTTATTAGGCTGGGTGTAGTTGTTACACCCCGTCAATGTAAATGAGTCGCACCAGTTTATAGTGTTTACTCGCATCTGTTAGAATGAGAGTAAACAGAAGAGACGTGTATTTTTCTGGAAGAAAAACATGAAGAAACGAAGAGCAACAAAGAATAAACCAATAATACAGAAGTGGATAAATTAACATGAATTGAAAATGCATTTAACCCCTCTCTATTGCCTTTCAGCCTCCAACTCATTATCGATAATCAGACCAGTCATTGGGTCCCTTTCAGGGAAGGTAAATCTTCCCTGCTTCTTCTCCACCATTCCAACCTCAGCACCAGTCATCAGTCCCAATGGAACAGCAGTTTATAGCAGAGATTACTTGCGGATCAAATGGACCAAAATAGAGGGAGAGGTAGAATCCACAGTGCTGGTGGCACAAATTGGGGTCATCAAAATAGGCCGCAGCTACAGGAACCGTGTATCTGTGCCCAGTCACCCTGAGGATGTAGGTGATGCCTCACTGACAATGGTCAGGCTGCGTGCCAGCGACGCAGGAACTTATCGCTGTGAGGTCATGTACGGCATTGAGGACACCCAGGATACAGTTAACCTTGATGTCAACGGTAAGAGATTTAGGATATCCTTCCCATGTCATACTAGAATCAGACAAAATACTCTAAAATTGCTCCCCCAAGATACTCTCTGAATATAGAGGGGGTTGGCTGCAAGGGCTTAATAATAGTGAAGTGCAAAACAAGTGGTGATAGAAATGTAAACTGTATGAGAGAATTTTGGGTGCACTTCTGCTTACTTTGATAGCAGCAGCTACCTAGTAGTTATGCAGAGTAACCACAGTTTTCAGTTGTTCTCATTTTAGAGGCAACACAGTCTTAAAAAGAGACAGATGAGACTTTGGGTCCCTGTCCATACCAAATACAGCAAAGTTTTAATGACAGTGATCACTGTTTTACAATCTGCATAACATCTTTTTCAACTATCTGCAATTTTAATTATGGCTATCAATCATATCTTCTGCGTCAGTTTACTGTCCACAAATATGGGGATTTCAGGGCCATGGCATCATCTGCAGTTATCTGGTTCATTTGTGGTGTATTTCACTGATCCTTGTGGTTTATTGCAAAGTTCCTCCTTTCCAAAGACGTTGAGAGACTCAATTATTTGACTCATGGTGTGTGCTTCATAAGACGTGTTCCATAATTTGTAGCACTGAATTCAAGATCATTATGTTCATGTTTCTATACAAAATATAATTATGTATCAATTTTGGATAGTCATTTTCTTCTACAATTTGTTGCTAGGTGTTGTGTTTCACTACCGGGCAAACACCAGCAGGTACACTTTGGACTATCAGAGGGCCACTGAAGCTTGCCAAAATATTGGAGCAACCATTGCTACGTATGACCAACTGAAAGCAGCCTATGAGGATGGCTTTGATCAGTGTGATGCCGGCTGGATTGCTGACCAGACAGTCAGGTTAGCTGCATTTTAATTCTCTGCCATAAAGTCATTTCTTTTCAACAACACTATTCACTGCTATTCAGTAAGATGATGTGAACTCTGTGTTATAATGTCTTTTTGTTTCTCTAACTATACAGATACCCAATCAAAGATCCAAGGAAGGGCTGCTATGGCAACCTACAGAACAAACCTGGTATTAGGTCATATGGGACCAGGAAGCCAACAGACACCTATGATGTATACTGTTACGTAGACAAACTTGATGGTAAGTCAGCTGCAAAATTCGGCTTTTCTAGTTCTAAGTAATGAGGTGTTGTTTAGAGGCACTGGCACACCCTCTGGCAGAAATGACGAAACCTCCAAATTATCACAGTGCCAAAGCAAATTACTTTTACTGCTTATAGGACCCCTGTGCAGATGCAGTTAATAGTTATTTTAGAATACTACTTTAATGACATTGTGTGATCTTTTATATATTTCATTGTGCCAAACAACTTCATGCGTTGTAGAAAGGGACTTAGGGTCACAGAGATGCTCCTAATAATTTGACCCTAAAGCAGGAATCAAAATTTATTCTCCACCAGTGGTTTATGAAAAAGTCAAGAACAAAAATGTGATAATGTGGTTGTAAATGTCTTTGGCAGTGCTTATGAGAAGACTTCTCAGCCAACCGTCTTTCTTTTTCTGTTCATTATACAGCTGCTTACTGCTAATGGATTCATCTCCACTCAGAGCACTTCATGAGTGTTAACATCCCTCTTGACACATCTAAACTGCAGTCAGCCCTCTGTGGTTGCTCTTCTTACAGTATCTGGGATTGGTACTGTGCAGCCCTGCACATTTATTCAATTTGTTCCACTGCTACCTGAGTATAGTGGCCAGGGACAACGATGCCTCTCCCTATTTTGGTTCTGCAATGGCTGACGTACTTCCTTTGTGCTGTAAATCGAGCCTTCCTTTTTCCACGAAAAATCGTGCCCGGTAGCAGCATGAATAGTATAGTGAAAGCGAGGCTTGCAGGGAACCAATGTTAACACAGATGGTGTCATTTTTTTTTCCTTTACCATTACACTGTGCATAAGTCTAAACATATAAGTTTTCTTTTGCCTGTTTAAGTTATAGTTATCCCAATTTTTCTGCCGTTTTATATGTCCAAGGAAAAATACATGTTTGGCTGTTGAGGTTTTACATTCTTTGAAGTTTAGTGGTAATGGCTACTGCTTTAAATCAACCATACAAATTCACCTCCAGCTTTCAGATTCACAGTTAAAATTTGACTATAATCACATCATCCAGAAGAGTTTGGGACATAGATGAAACATTTTATCATAAAAATTTAAATTTAAATGGCAAAAAATGTAAAACTAATCATGTCTCTTCTTTTAAGAAGGACAACAGTTCTGGGCGGATAATTTCAATGCCATTGTAAATCAGTTAAAACCAACATGGGATACTGGTATTTAAAATGTTACACCCAAGATTAACTGAAAACATGTAGTCCGCCATCCTCCTCTGTTGTAATGTTTGGTTTCAATTAAAATATCGTCTTTCTGTAGTCTTTCATTTATATAAGACAAATCATAATTATCATAGTGCAGTGACCTGTCAGGTAAGATCCTTACAGGAAAAACATGAAGGTAGAAAAGGTGTAATCTAGTTCTCTCAGCCCTTGGGGAAACCTAATGTCTTGAAGTACAGACACATTCATTGACAGGCCAGCCCGCATTGTCTGCATTGCTATCCCACCTCAGTTTAATTTAAACAATGAACTACTGTTGTCTTAAATGTGAAAGGTGGGAGATGTTTTGGGTCCGGGCCCTGCACAGCTGTGACTTTTGTCAGCTGTTTTTGGGCTATGTCTCTTCTAAAAGGTCAAAATGATCCAGAAATCTCTAGCTTGAGATTACTCCAAATGATGTTTAGCTCTGCTTTCGGTGCAAATAATTAAAAATGAAATATGCCATGACCATTTTTCAGTGCTGTTAGTAACACAGCACTGATTCATGCCAAAGTTTGTGGAATTAGTTAAACACTGAATTGAACCCTCTGTCTTGGGTAACTGCTTACTTAGAGTAATCAGATTTTGTAGCCATGATGATTTGTTACAATGCTGCCTTTGAGTTAATGCTTTTGTCAAGATTTTGTTGCATTTTGCCATCTGTATTTCAGGTGAAGTGTACTATGCTCCAGTTAGCCATAAGATGAGTTTTGAAGAAGCCAGTAAAGAGTGTAAGAGGAAGAATGCTGTCCTGGCAACCCCTGGTCAGCTCCATGCTGCCTGGCGGCTTGGTCTGGACAGATGTGACTACGGCTGGCTCTCTGATGGCAGTGCACGACACCCTGTTGCAGTACCCAGGATGAAGTGTGGGGGAGGTCTGCTCGGCGTCAGGACCATGTACCGCTACAGAAACCAGACTGGCTTCCCAGAACCAACTACGAAGCTTGGAGCTTACTGTTTTAAAGGTAAACCCACTCATAGAGTCTTGTTGTTAGTATTTGCTATATTTACAGTATGTCATGGAATAAAGTGTTACCTGCACATGGTGGGTAATATGGTGTATATGTTTATAGTTTGGTTTAAAGTAATTGGTTTAAAGAAATCAGGCCTGAACTGTGAGGAGCTAGTATGACTCCATGTCCTACTCGCCTCTTTGATTCTTTTGCTTCTTTGCACCACTGTACACATTCCCACATCTGAACCAAACCAATTTTTAAAAATGTTTTCAACTTGTCTCATCTTTTGTCCATTGTTATGTTCACTCTGTGTCTGTTTTTTTTTTACACACATTTTACTTTCCATCAAAATTTTGTGGCAAAAAATTATCCAGGAGGAGAGAATAATCTTAATGGTAAACTGTTTTCTTTAAAAGCAATGGACATGGCAGTTTTTATCCTTATTGGGAGATAAATCAAATCAAATCAAATCAGATTTTATTTATATAGCGCCAATTCACAACAAAGTTATCTCATGACACTTAACATGTAGAG
>JBBPCS010000386.1:15350408-15375512 GCA_037974645.1 Hollardia meadi
GAGAGCTCAGGTGAACAGACTACTGAGATGTCCAGCAAAGACACTGCAGCACCGACAGCCTCCTCATTGTTTAGCACAGAGAAGCCAACAACACTGTCACTCACTGAAGACGACAGTGCTGTCACACGTCAGGCAGAGAAGTCCCCAGTCTCTCCTGTAACTGATAAGACAGAGCAAAGTTCTGCAGATGAAGATGGTTCAGGTGACCGAACCCAAGACATGTTTAATCAGACCTATTCTGTGACAGGTACATTCTCTCTCTACACCACTGATGCACCAAAAGAAATGTCACTTGGAACAACAGAAAGCCTCGATACGGAGAAGCCAAAAATTCCATCACTTACAGGACAAGCATCAGTTACTCCAATATCTGCTCAGACACTAACAAGCTCAGTAACAATCTCAAATGAGACTGATAAAAAATCAGCAACAATAGGGACAAGTTCAATTTTCCCAACAACAGATGAAGAGAACTCAGATGAACAGACTACTGGAATTTCTGCCAAAGAGACTGCAGCTCCTACAGTATCCTCATTGTTTAGCACAGAGAAGCCAACACCACTGCCAGTTACAGAAGAAGACAGTTCAGTCAGAAGTCAGACATTTAGCCCCTCAGTAACTCCTTTTAATGGGAAGATCGAGGAAAGCGCTTTTCTTACTACAGCAGATGAAGATGGGTCAGGGGACGAAACCCAAGACATGTTCACTCAGACCTCCTCTGTCACAGCTAAATCGTCTCTCTCTAGCAGTAGGGCAACAATAGCAATTAGCAGTGAAACTACACTAGTGGAGTCCATTTCTTCATTCATTGGATCAACCATGAAACCAGAAACAGAATCATTCGTCTTTACCACAGGTACAGAGTCTTCTGGAGACGGCACTGCTGATTTCACTGAGGAATCAATCATCACAGTAACTACTGTCTCTTCAGTGTTGAGTACAGAGTCACCATCAGTCACAGCATCACAACCAAGTGATCCTTCAAGAACAACTAGTATTTCATCTTATTCAAGTCCTACTTTGCCAACAACAGATGAAGAGACTTTAGGTGAACACATTTCTGAGGTGGCAGGCCAAGACATTGCACGCCCTACAGCTTCCTCATTATTTAGCACAGAGAAGCCCACATTACTGCCCGTTACAGAACAAGACATTGCTGTCACCCATCGTACGGAAAACCCCTCAGTAACTCCTACTTTCACTGAAAAGATGGAGGAAAGCTCTTTTCTGACTCCAAATCTCTCCAGCCATTCCACAATGCCACAGACCAAAGCTACCACAGCTCTGCCGTCAACAGCTGACATTGCCCAACAGCCTCAAATGCTACTAAACACAGCCATCCAGATCATTGATGAATTTGTGATAAGTTCTGCAACCAAATTGACAGAAGGAGAGAGCTCAACTGGGCAAACAACTGAAATTTTTATAGAGGAATCATCCGGCCTCTCTTTTTTGCCAACTACAGACCAAGCAATGAGACCAAGCAGCCACTCAGCTACAATGATGGGCAGCTCTCAAGAAACAGCTACTACATCAACAAGGCCATCCATTCCTATTATTGATGACACCGAGTTTATTGATCAAACCCCTGATTTTACCACCAAAGCAGCTGGTAATACATCGACAGCCATCCCTTCATTGTTCAGCACAGAAAAACCAGCAGTTACAGCAGCATCACTTGCAACTGGAACAAGTACAGGAAAGAGCACAGAAAAGCACACAGCAACTCTTGAAACGGAATCTCTGATCACAACTACTGAAAGTACTGGAATGCACACTCCTGGTTATGTGTCCACAAAGGGACCTCGATCTCCTTCTCCCACCAACATCTCATCATCTTCTGTATTTAGCACAGAGAAACCTGTGGTATCAACTGTTGCAAGTGTGAGTATCGTAGTTTTAAGCTCAACAACAGATGTTACTTCATCTCTGCACAGTACTGAAAAACCTAGAGCAGTTTCAGCCAGCACAGTCCATGAAGAGGATTCAAGGTCATTATTCACTGATGAGGAGGGTTCAGCTGATGTTGCCACTACTCCAGTTTCTTCCATGTTCAGCACAGAAACACCATCAACATTGTTTGTAGAAACAACAAAGATCATTACAATGGATGAAACATCAGTTACTCCTAAAGAGGCCCTCACGAAAGTAACAGCAAGCGCAGCTACCACAGTCTCTTCAATGATTAACACAGAGAAACCATTATTGACAACAGCATCACCTGAAAGTAAAACAAGTGAAGTTTCAAAATCCCATGTAACCGTAGCTTCTTCTCTCTTCAGTACTGAGAAACCAACACCAGTGCCACTAACTGCCTCTAGCAATGCTCAAAGTAAATTCCCATTCTCTACAGCAACAGATGAAAGTCAGATAGCTGAGTCTCAGAGCAAATCACAGCCCAGTGTTGAATTATCAACCCAATCCTCACCACTGTTCATGACAGATGAGTCTACAGATGCTACCCTATTTACTACCACAATTGAGGAAAATGTGTCTGAATCAGGAAGTGGTGATTTTATGGAAGTAGAGTTCTCAGGAGATGGTACATCTGCATCCACAGATGAAACTCCCCTAGAGACACCAACAGCAGCTACTCAGCCCCCTGTGGAACAAACAACCTTAGCAACAACTACATTTAGATCAATTACATCAACATTTGTTGAGGAAGAAAGTTCACGTAATAGAGAATTTACAACTGTCACAAGTCCCTATACAGTTAAAACCTCTCAATCAATGGCAATTCCCAGTGTCACAGAGTTTACCTCAAAAGAAACCTCTACTTACATTGACATGGAGATCTCTGGTTACTCAAGTGAAGAGGATGATTTGGAGTCAAGTCCAGAGGGATCTGGTACAGAGGTATCAATTGAGACTACCCCAAATCCCCAGAATGAATATGTTGTGGCCACAGATGAGACTGAAATAGATGAGACCGAGAGCACATCTGACAGTGCTGCATCCTCGACTCTTTCCAGTACACAGCCTACGAAGGAATTCATGTCATCGACTCAATCTCCACACATGACAAGCACTGAGTTTTACATTACTGAGCAAGGTAGTGGGGTCTTCACAGATGACTCTGCAGTTGAGGATGAAAGTACAGGTGCTGACTCTTTCGATGCATCAACTAAATTGGCACCATCCACAAGTTCTCCTTTGATGTTATCTACTGTTGCAGCTACAAAACAAATCATTGTGTCCTCTAGTGCAGTTGCTGTCACTAAGGAGAGCTCAAGTGACCAAACAACAGATAAGTCCACTGATGATGTTATTACACAAAAACCTACTGGATTTGCAGCTTCATCATTTTACAGCACTGAGAAACGAACAGCAATGTCTCCTGAAATGCACACTTCAACAGTTCAGGAGAGTTCAGCTGATATGTTCTCTCAGACATCCTCTGTGTCATCTTCAAGTTTTTATAACACGCAATCTCCTGCTGTCACTCGAATTACATCTTCAAATTTATTGGATATTGAGAGTTTAGACTATGGTACTAGCAAACAACCCTTACTTTTGGAATCGGTGTCTTCCTCGTCAGTGGTAACTGAAAGGCCAGCTGAGCCAGCTATGAGTAGCACTGCTCCCTCCATAAGTACAAGCTCATTGTATACAGAAGAGGATGGTTCAGGTGATCATACCACTGATGTATTTACTGAAATGGATGCTACAGTGTCTTCAGTGTTCAGCACAAAGAAACCAACAATAACGGTAGCATTTCATGAGAGTGCATCTGCTGCTAGTACAAAGAGTACAGACTCTTCATTGCTCAGCACAGAACTACCTAAAACAACAGCATCACATCAAAGTCAATTATCTGATATTCCCAAATCTGCTGTAACTGCAGCTTCTTCTCTCTACATCACTGAGAAACCAAACATAACAATAGTAAATGCTGTCACATCTGCCCACTCAGCTAACATGTCTATATCTGCAACTGAAAAGTCAACACCAAGTCTAGCCTTGAGAGAAGGAGAGAGTTCTAGTGACCAAACAACTGAGATGTTCACCTCAAAGCCATCAGTGATGGAGAGTGTCACATTCGGAGAAGCAACAGGTGAAACTGAAACCTTTGTTTCAGTTACACCAACCTCTGATGAACAGCTTTCCTTACAGGAGGGTGAAATTACTCCAGATACAGAACCCCCCATCACTTCTGAAGCAACAGAGCCTCCTGTTTTGAGCACTGGGAAAAATTATGTTACTGACGTTGAGCAAATAACACAACCTTCCAGTACAAATATTTCCCCCCATACAGTTGGAGCTTCAGTTAGTGATCACACATCAGTTGACTTCACCACAGTAAGCTCCAGCAGTGAACATAAGCAAGATGGATTCACATCGATGTCCACCCCCATTCCCTCCATTATATATCATAGCGTTACAGACCAGCAGGTTGTGATCATTACTCCCAGTAGCAACCAAGCTAAGACTGACCTAACTGAACAAACACCTACCATGGTCCTCCACGTGTCTAAACCATCAACCAGCACAACCATCATATTCACAGAGGATGCAAAAAATGAAGATGAACTGTTCTCTGCAGTTACAGACAGCATAACAGAAGGCAGCCCCACCCCTGAGCTTTTCACCAAAGATGATTTTATCATTGATGCAGATACTATCTCCATAGTTCCATCTTCTTCATTTTACCCACCCATCCAGACAGAAGAAGCTGGTGGTGTCACAGCAGTTACAATGACCCAAAAGTTTGAGGTAACAGAAGAACCAGAGGGTTCAGGGACTGACAGTGCCACCTACTTTTCTCCTACACCAGCAACTTTACAAGCAGGCTCAGCCACTGATTCATCATTAGCCTCAACATTCTCTCAATATTTACTTTCTTCTTCAAAACCATCAACTGTGGAAGGTGTTTCTAGTAAGGAGACATCCAGTGAGGAGACACACAGAGTCATATCCACACCACAGGCCACCCCAACTACTACTGTGTCCACAAAGTCAAGCTCTGAAGAAACATATGATTTAAATACACCACGTACAATTTCCCCTATTGAAACCCATACAAAACTAGTTCCAGAGCTGGTTATGGAGGATTTATCAGGCAAGGACACTGATAATATCACTGAGTCTGTCACTGAGATCCCCACTATCTCATCTATGCCTTCTCACCTTACCTTACCTGAAACAACAGACACAAGCTCGGTCACTCCGGTGTCCGGTGAGGAGTATACGGTCAGCACAGTCGAAAAGGAAACAGTGAAACCGTCTGTCACTTCTGCTTCAAGCATTACTGATATAGACACCTCAAGTGATCTAACTTCTGGCATACCACCAGCTTCGAAGGCTGAAGCAGTAACATTTTCAGTTACCTCACCTGAACCTGGCACTGGGGAGACTGAAATAGCAGTGTCAAGTACTGCTTCCAGTCTCTATAGCACTAGAAATCCAACTGTTACATCCTCTGCCGATGTTACTGTGAAGGATAGATCAGATGATAGCACTCATGTGACAGAGCCTGTGACAGTCACAGCTGCTCCTCTACACAGTACAATGAAAATGGACCATATGCTATCTACAACAACTTTATCTCCTCCCTACAGCACTGATAAACTTTCAGAGGCAAGTAGCACTGATGTTGCACATATCGAGGGCTCTGGGGATGAGATCTCAGAAACCACAACTGCATCACCTAAAACAGTTACATCCAGGAGTGAAAAGACTCTTGTCACCCCAGTATCCTCTCTGTACAGCACAGAAAAACCCACAACAGTGACCCAAGAGGATGAAACTGAAATGAGTGAGATAACCACAGAGGTAGAGAAAGCATCATTGTCAGAAACAGTTTCATCCCCTACCCATGAAGCAACATCAACTCCAGCACATGAAGAGAGCACAAAGGACAACATCCCCTCTATAGCTACTAAAGAATCAATTTTGATGTCCACAGTGTCTTCTCTACAAAGTACTTCAAAGCCTAATGTGAAGGTTCAGTTTGTCACCACCTTTGTCCCAGAACTAGAGACAACAGCATCTGAAGTGTCCTTCCAACAGGCCAGGTCTGAGATCACGTTCACTCATCATCCCCAAATTGACGTAGACTCTGAGGAAACTGTGCTGGCCACAACCAGCCCAGTGTTACCCAGTGAGAAGTCAAGCCAGAACACTGAATCTAGTCATGTGACTGATCCGCAAATTGGAGTTACAACCATGTCACTGGAAGATACGACAGCTGTAGAACCAAGCCGAGAACCTATGACCAAAGAAATTTCAACCGATGCTGAAGGTAGCACAGAGAAAGACAATGAAGTCCATAAAACATCTACTCATGCTGCAATAATATCACATCCTACAGATGAAACTGTAGATTCTAAAGGGACAGAGCCTGCTGGGCTTGAGTATACAACTCCAAAACTTGCAAGCTCCGAGACTAAAATAGCGGTCACCAGAACGCCAGCTGAACACATTTCCTTTGAATCTACTTCAGATGTCCTTTCAACTTTAGCACCATCACAGCCTGATGTCTTGGTGCAGTATGTCACAACAGTTTCCCCTGTACAACACCTAACAACTACCCAGAAGTTATTTGAACAAGCCAGGTCAGAGATCACACCTATACACCACCCTCGCACTGATCTTTCTTCTGAGGATGTATTACTGACAACAACTCGCCCTGTTTTTGCAAGTCATGAAACAAACCAGATTACAGAATCAACAACTGTGCTTGCCACCTCTTCTTTGGTGGCTGAAGCTGCATCTACTTCGATGAAAGATGGGACAATTGAACCCACTGTTGATCCGGTTTCAAGTGGTGCAATGATTGAACCATCTCCATATACAGGTGACAGCCTGTATGATATAGATTATCGGAGCCCAGATTATGAAACACCAAACCAACACATTCTTCAAGCACTTCCACAAAACAATGAAACTACAACACCAGGAGAAGTAGTACTGGTTAGTACTACACCTCCTGTTTCTCAAACATATGAGAGTCATCCTGTTGACTCAGTGAGCAGTACTGAAAAGTCGACCAAGTCACCTGTCGTAGCAACAGCAGCTATTACTTTCTTGCCATCTACCTCAGCTCCCATCATTGCAGCATCCTTCTCTAGTTCTGAGAGTGGTTCAAAAAGCACCAGCAGCTCAGAAGAAACTATGTCCACAGCAAGCATGGTTCAGCTGGATGGTGATGCGGTTGAGAACGTCACCTCAGCATTTCTATCTGCCACGGCTAAATCACCTTCCGTCCTTAGCATTGGGGCTGAAAGTGGACCAGTCAGTTCTGAGAGTGGGTCTGGAGAGGTAATGACTTCAAAGAAACCAAAGATTGACAGTATGGAGGAGCAGTCCCCTGATGAAATCCAGACTGTATTCAAGGTAGATGCCACCACAGCTTCAACAATGGAGTCTGCTAGTGTCAATAGCACCTCTGGAAAAGAGGAAGTTGTGAGCAAAATTGAGGGAGATATCTCTCCTCACACAGAAATACCCACAAGGACCCAAACACAACAATTCACAACAATGTTCACAACGACACTAGCTCCAGCACAAAGCCAGCCTGTGACAGTTGCATCTGTAGCCACCACTCAGTCATTTTTTTCTGAGGAGGATAAGGAACTGGACAGGAATATATCTGCACCTCCATCACTTACTGAAGGAAAACCAACACTTAAATGGGAGGAAACAACTGACACAGGACTGGATTTGGAGCACACCATCATTGGCGAGACTGTTGAAATTCCAGGTATGTTTCTTCAAATGGCTTTCTTTGAAATACAAAATAATGTGCATATAATGTGCAATACATTTCTACTTGAAATAACTTTTATTTTCCTTTCTTGAATCTCTAAACAGAAGTTCACTCATGTTCAGAAAACATTTGTCTGAATGGGGGATCTTGCTACAAGAGCGGAAACATCTATACATGTAGATGTGCTCCTGGTTACAGCGGTGATCACTGTGAAACAGGTAGAATACTATCCATCACAAATTCCTCTGTATAGTATCTCACTACCTTAACTTTTACCCAAGACACATTAAAATTAATCCTAAAAGTAGTTTAAATGTAGTAAGGACTAGAATTTATTTGCCTTTTGTGATTCGTTATGTATGTTTCTTATGTAGATATCGATGATTGCCAGTCAAACCCTTGCCGCAATGGAGGTACATGTGTTGATGGGCCGGCTTCCTTCTCATGTGTGTGCCTCCCAAGCTACTCTGGACTGTATTGTGAGGAGGGTAAGTTGTGGTTAATTTGATTGATTCTTTCCGTAGCTTCTTTCTGTGTATGCTGGTTCAGGTCAATAAAATGTTCTGTCTTATTAGTATTGGAAGTAGTTACAAACATCTAAACATCTCAACTTGCTAGTCTTGCATTTGATGATGTGTTTAGACACTCAATGTAATCACTCACCTGAGTCCCTGGGAAATAAACCATAAAAATAGTATTGCCAAAGGTTTCTTCCAGGCATTAGCTGAGCCATAAACACCATATTTATCTTATCACTGCAACCACCTTTTTGTACTCTGTTTTGTTTGTCATGTCTGATAATATTTGGGTTACTTCAGTCACCCTCAAACTTTAGTTTCCACAAGTTTCAGATACACAGACAGTTGACACATTTGGACCCATTTTCAGACATTGACTTCCTTGTGCCAAGTCAGATGTAGCATACCTCTGCAGGTATGCTTGACTTCAATTCACTTCTTGATATTTACATCTAGGACAACAGAATTAGACTGGACATTACACTTAAGTTCTGTTAAGTTTAAGTACTTACCAGGTAACCGAACTTCTCTGTGCAAGCCATTTCTGGAATATAGTAGATTAATTTCTTGTGACATTCCCATGTTCCCATTATTTTAAACTTTCATCCTAAGTGTGTTGAACCCAGAGCATCATCTGCCTCGACTGATTTGTCTACACCCTTAATTTTGTCACTCATCAGTGAATCACACCCAGATTGTGTACTCAGACACAGCTGCTGTCTCAGAAAGTTTGGCCAGGAGAAAGGTAGAAAAAATAACTTGAAGAGGAACAACTCACAGAAAGATTCTGCTAATGTTAATGTTTGGAAGCTGGATTGAGCAGGGGGAGGAAGAAACCGAAAGTAAACTCAGTTGCTGCAGTATATCCAAATCGGCAGGGTTACAATGAGAGTGGTATCAAGGTGTTACTGAGAAAATCTCCAATGTTTTGGGAAATGATGCAAAATGTATATCCATTTTAACACTTCACTTTAACCCAAACCCACTTTAAAGATCATTAACGCTCAAGTTTCTGGGTTTTACTTAAATTTGGAATCTAAATTTACTGATTTGGTTTTGCATGAATACCTGTGAAGAACTCAAGATGTGCTAAAGTAAAATAAGCACATCCTTTAGGAGTAATTGGCACTTAATTAAGTCCCTCATTGTTTTGCCTTTATGTCCTTATAGTGCTGATGCTAGAGGCTGTAGAAAGAAATCTATCACAGTGTTTCTCTTTGATCTTGATTAGAGACAGCACTCTGACATAACAGCATAACAGCAGCCCTGAAGGGTCAGTATACTCAGGTGTTAAGATTACTGTAGATGCAGCAGATTAGATGATGTCATGAATATTTAGATGGCAAGGTAAATAGATATATGGATTAAAGTAACAGCTAAAAAGTTTGTCATTTGAAAATGTTATTATGTTTAATGTCTGTTGATCTGTTCCAAATCAGTTGTTCCTGGTTACCTCATTCCCACTGGCTTTCTGTCCATTCAGATACAGAAACATGCCACTATGGCTGGCATAAGTTTCAGGGCCACTGCTACAAGTATTTCCCCCATAGAAGAAACTGGGACACAGCAGAGAGAGAGTGTCGCATGCAGGGGGCTCATCTGGCCAGCATCATCTCCCACGAGGAGCAACAGTTTGTCAACCGTAAGTTAAAGACCACAGTTGTAGATAATCGATGAGAAGTACAGGAACGTGCTCAAGCCCTACCTTATGAAACCTAAATGATAATATTGAAAGTTCTCCTTTAAAGCCACATCAAATACAAATATGTAGTTGTACAGTAAATGCCTTGCAATGATTCAGGCATCAAAAATGTTATCTCTCTCTTCCTCTTGAACTTTCTCTAATTGAACAGTCCTAAAAAGTATATACTAGGCCAACTGAAAACCATACTTTGCTGTGCTTCACTTTTCCCTGGCAGGTCTTGGACAGGACTACCAGTGGATTGGCCTGAATGATAAGATGTTTGACAATGACTTCCGCTGGACTGATGGCAGCCCTCTGGTAAGATAGGTTGCTTTTTCATATATTTTTGTCTCAACAAACATGGCACAGAGTAAGTGTAAATATTTGAAAATGCTGATGGCAGATACAGTCATCTAGAGAGAGCCATTCTTTTCAGGGGCTGTAGTGACTTTTACTTTCCTCTCCCTCATATTGCTACACCCTGCAAGCAAACACTGCTCTGGTAATAAATCTGATGTAGAACATGCTATAAGGGTCCACTGAATCAATGTGAGCCCAGTGCAAGAAAACCAATAACGGCAGCAAAGTATGAAGATTGCAATCCATTGTAAAAGAGTAGGCAATGGAGTGAAATGCACACTGTTCATAAATGCACTATTTCTAATACAGCAAATAAGTGTGTGTTTGCTGTAGTGGTTGTTGCTGCTGAAGATCCCCCTCACCAGACAGGAAAAAGGCTAATTACTAAGTGCATCTGCGTTGTACAGATTGATGTCCTCGCTTCAAAGATAGTCCTCCAGGACCAGAGATAGGGGAAGCATAGAGACAGCCTGGGGATTAAAAGATAAGCATAGGCCGCCTGTGGAGACCCTTGTTCAGCTGAAAGATTGAGGGGTGATGAGGGTGTGAGTGACGGTGTGTAGAGGGGAGTTTGGCAGGCGTAGACAGGTATGGTCCCCTGACAACCCCCACACGCATCAGAAGGCCACACCAGCAGGCAGCCACCCGGGAGAAGGGCCACCAGGCAGGCAGACCAACAGATGGACAGCACCTGTGCTTGGAGAAAAACACTGGATAGAAGCAGCCCAGGGGGTCTGGGTGGGTGGTCAACTCCAGTGGGTTTATATATAATATTAAGACTATTTTTAAACAACTATAAATTATTTACATTTGGTAAAATTTAGGGAAAATTGATTAATATTGGCAGTCGGGCACTTAAACACCCAAGTTGGTGTATATTTGGTTGCATGAGTGTGTGGGGGTGATCAAAGTTTGTTTGATTATTTTGAGGAGGATGCAGGCCTGCTGTGCAGTTGATGGGTCACCCATTTGTTAGCTTGAAGTGAGCCGAGCAGGAAGTCGGTGTGTGTTTGCTAACCATAATAACAGAGTAGCAGAGCCTCAGGGCATGACTGGAGGAGTAAGTGAGTGTTGGGGGTTTCACAGCTTTGAAGAGAATGTTTGAACCTAGAATGCGCTGAAAGACTGCAGGTAGCATCAATTCCTGCTTGATTGCCCCACAGCACTACAGCTGTGTGTATACTGCATTAATGTGCAAATGGACATCTGTGTGCGTGTGGATTGTTTTGCTTGCAGAATTACACATATTATGCTCGGCATGCAGACTGTGTAATGTAATGACATAAGATAGTTTTCCATTATCTCAAAGCCCTCGAGTACAGTACCTGTAGCATTTATTTGATACCTATCATGTCTTGCATATGAAGTGTGTGATAAATATTTTTAAAAAGTGCACTGGACTGTAGTGTCTTTTAGAAACTTGTTAGAAACTTGTCTGTGGCCCCATGTGAAATTGGCAGAACAGTAATTAGCAGTAAGTAGCTGTCCCTTAAGTGAATTTCATAAATGTGTTGTGCCTTGTGTAGTCTGCAAGGGTCCCTCAGAGCTGAACTATGATGAGGTCAACAAGTTGCTGAGTTTAGGTTGGCTTCTAAGATATTGTTACTCCCTCTTGTGGCCATTAATTAAAATCACAGTGATTGGAAACTACTGCCAAAATAGTATAGCATCTATCTCTATTTTTGCATTTACTTCTGTGGAAAGAGATAATAACAGTACATGTGCTGTCTTGCTAACCTTTATCCTAATGGCGTCTCAAGTGTGATGTCATGCACTTTATCAGGAAGACCAAATAAACATGATTGATAACTACTGCTCCCTAAAATAAGTTGTAATAATAAAAATATCTAGGGTTAGGCTTTGTGTGTTTTTCCCAGGTTACTTTTACGCCCCAAAAAAGGTCCTAAAACCCATCATAATGTCTTACTCTTTATCCTTTTCCACTTATTTCAGCAATATGAAAACTGGAGGCCCAACCAGCCTGACAGCTTCTTCACTTCTGGCGAGGATTGTGTTGTAATGATATGGCACGAGGACGGCCAGTGGAATGATGTTCCATGCAACTACCACCTCACCTTCACCTGCAAGAAGGGCACAGGTACAAAATACTGTTCGCACAAATAATTTCTTGACTGAATGCACAAATTTAGAGAGGTGAAAATACCAATCAGGCCGAGCCTTCTGTTACTGTAAAAATCCTAACTTTCACATTATTGTCACTTCTGTTTCTCAGTGGCCTGTAACCAGCCCCCTCTGGTGGAGAACGCACGCACTTTTGGTAGGAAGCGTGAGAGGTACGAGGTCAACTCTCTCGTGAGGTACCAGTGTCAGACAGGCTTTATTCAGAGGCACGTCCCAACTATCCGTTGTCGTGGGGATGGGCGATGGGATATCCCTAAAATCGCTTGCATGAATCGTAAGTACAGCGAGTATTCAACAGATAGACGTTCTGTGTTGCTTCCACTGTATAGCACTTTGACAAACATTATCATTGCTTTTAAGGCTAATATATGATTATTTCTGACAGCATCAAGTTATCAGAGGACCTTTATCAGAAAACATCATCACAGTAGTCTCTACAGCATCAACAACTTCAAGAGGTGGCCAGATGAGGCCATCCGCTTTCACAATCAGCGCTACCGGGGAAAGAGAGACAGGACTGAACATAAGCAGAAGAGACAGTGATTGCCATGTAACATGGCGCAGCTTCCCCAAGACGAGAACACATGGCTGATGCTTGTGTGGAAAGAGGAAAAGGATTCTCAAAGGAAAAGCACAAGAGAAAACTCATCAAAGAAACCAAGAGGATAACTTGTAGTTTTCTTGCATTTTGGATGACGATGGAATCCTTTGAAGTGCCTTTAAAAGATATGTTGGTACATGACTTTTCTTATCACGGGGCACTGTTTTATAACAATGCCAATGTGGATAAAATACTTTCAGCTGGCTACTGGAAAAGCAAATAAGTAAACTCATCAACCTTTTTTAAAACTGCGGAAGATTCTTTGTCTTTAGCTTATCAAATAATATATTCATGATTGTAGTGTAATACTTTTGTACACCGACTGTGCTATTTAAAATCACCATAAGTGTTCCTTATTCATTGAGAACAGCTGTTGTGAAATTATAGCGCTTATGTTATGTAAAGGAATCCATTATGTTGTTGTGCTGTTTTTAGCTGGACTTCATTTTAATCAACATGCATGCATATATGCATATATATTGGAGTCCTTGAATTTTTAACTGTTTGTTCGATCACAAGATATCCAACTTAGAACACAATGGAGGAATTATTGGCAATGCTTCATCATGGAACCGACTCATAGTTTACATAAGTAGAATATTATGTCACATATTTATAGAACTGTAAACCTCTATAAAGAATCTTTCTCCACTCTTCAAACCTAATCAGCAGAGGCACAAATCATATTCTGAAACGTGGTCTCCTAGCTTTGACAGAAGTAGTTTTTTTAGATTTCAGATTAAGAATATCACCAAGTGAGAGACATTTTAACAAATCTGTTAACTGAATTAACGGTTGGAGACCTTTGTAGTGGCAGCTGTCAAAGAGCCAAATTACCACCTTTTATTAGCTCCAGCCTTCACTGGATGTTATCAGTGTCTTGTCAAGATAAATGTTTATGGTAAGATTTCTACAGACAGAATTAAAAAAAAAAAAACATACTGATTTTTCTTTTGTATGATATTTTTCAATTTGATATGAGAGAGTTCTCTTTAAGTACTTACCACCAAAGCCTTTATCCACTGATGGAAAACGATGTCCATCAGCTATTTTGAAATAAAAGAAGGGAAATGTGGCTCGAATAGCATATATTTTCTGCTCATGTGTGCTCTGTGCATAACTTACAATTAGTTGTGACGGCATGTTTTCATTAACTCTAATGCTGTTCATAATTACACACCAAAAGTCTTGCTATATTGCTGTTGTGATGGTTTTCTAGGTAATGCTTATCTTCTGCACACTTTTCTGTCATCGTGGTCAATTGGAATCAGCCATTGAGAGAATGTATTTTGTGAAACACTCAAAAAGACTTGAAAGTAACGGCTGTTTAGGCAAAGATGCATATTATTTATTTTCAAGCTGCTGCTTTCCTTACTTGTTTGATACTCGCAGGTAAAATATGATGCTGTCACCTGGCCCAGCAGTGCTCCTCATATATTTTTTATTTTATGTACAACAGGAGATCAGCCACAATCACAGACTGTCTAAATGGGATGCAATGAAGATGAAAAACTACTTAACAGTATAATGGATTTATTCATCTTTTTACATCTTTAATGCCAGCAATGGACCAAAGATTATATGGAGGGCCCCATCGGCTGCAATACTGTTTTGTAACATTAACAAAATATTAATAGATGTGGATGGTTATGTGTGTCTCAAGCATTTTTTAAATGGAAAAATGTGTTTGATTTTTTTCCTGCCTGTGAATGTCTGTGTGTGTATTTCGGCCGTAACGTGCATATAATATCATTTTATATTTATAACAGTCTGGGTTTTTTTTTTTAAATTTTACAATGTGAATGTCTAGGATGTTTGTGAATTTTTTTTTTATGAGATCAAACAATGAGTTTTTCCTGCTTTAAATCACCAAAGGAATAAAATATATGGATATTATATACTAATTACATTTTATTTGGAATTTTTACAGAAACCTCAAGAAAGGCTTTTGGAACACGCATGATATTTGAGTGTTATGCATGTTCTTGTGTTTTTTCAGGTTCTCTCCAGATGTTGCGGTTTCCTCTTAGTTTTCAAAGACATTTAGGTTTGCTGGAATGGAGAGTTGGCCCTAGTGTTGTAGCGTCCTGATTGAATTGCAACCTTTAAACCTTTATTTTTTGCATGCTTGGAACACATCCCTGTTGTTTGGTCCTTGTACACTAAGGTATCATTTGTATGGAGTGAGAACTGCAGTGCTGTAATTTCACCAGCAGGTAGTGCTATCAGACTAAGCCATAAACCAGAGCTTTTGTCTGCTCAGTTACATGGAGAAAGGTAAATATTTTATTTCCATCTGTAAAGGATCTGCAGAACTCATGGAGACTCTAAACATAATGTGAAGAATTTACACGGAATTTTGTATTTTCAGAATTGCAGTGTCTTGTACATACATCAGAAACTTTTGAAAAACCTGTGGGACGTGCTCTACTAGCCTGTTGGTAGACAGATGGTACATTCAGGGGCAGCAGGTAGGAAGTGGCAATGTGAATTGTGGCAAGTATATGGAGTAAGAACCGAATTAGGGAACAGTGATGTATATGCTGAAATGGCTGATGCTGCAGAACTGTGTCCCTGTATACCACATTACAGTTCTTTTAGTTCCTAGTTTAGGCTCCTCTTGAATGTCAAACACGTCTTAGGCCAACATGGCGGTGCATAACGAGTGCAGATGAATTCCCTTGGTGTACAAACAGAAGCTTTTTGAGTACATTACAATTCACCACTATTCCCAGAGAGCCTCCTTATACAGCAGTGACTCGAAGTTCACATTGACACTGCCTAATAGCACAAAGCACCATTAGAAGGGTATATCATCAAGTTGGTAGATGTAATCTTTGTGTAAGTTGGGGTTGCTGTGGTTTTCACTGTGACTGCCTGCTCTGTTATTAAAGAAGACTTGGGTTGTGATTAAAGGTTGCTCCTGGATGCCCCGGCGAGAGTTAAAGCAACATTCTTGCCTCATGAAATGCAGATGTTTCATGGGTGAGCGACGGAAAAACCTAGACCTCTCAGCCCAGGTCTCTCTGGAATTTAACAAGCTGTCTTGGTTTGTTTTGAAAAGGAAATGTGCCCTGGCTCTTCCTGATTGCATCTGTCTAGTCTGATGCAAAGTGTCATTTACTTATTACTCTGCTATTTTGCTGTCATGTTGCCTAATTTTGTTATCTTTGAGTGGCAAACTTTTGGGTTGTTGCATCATCAGACTTGTACAAAGTCAGCACAACATTTGATTGGTTAAAACCACAGAGGCAATTCAAATGAAATGGTCAGCATTGCTTATAAATTTTACTGTCTGCTTCCTGCATTAACCAACTCGAAGAAAAAGAGGAACTCACTTTATGCTAGGTTTCTTGCATTTATACTAATTGTCTAATGCTAAAGTTTGGTCTTCTGATTTGATTTGAGAATTCAACATCATTATTAGCATTGTATATGCTGAAAAAAAGCCATCACACATTTACATTTGTCTGGCATGTCACTGCTGTATCAACTCAAATCTGACTCCATTCCCATGCATTTCCACAAACACTTTTAAATACTGTGGTACTGTTCCCTTTGTTTAACCTAGTGGTGGGCTGGCAGCCTGGTGCTGAATTTAAAAAATGCCAGTGAATAAAAAAATGTGAGGAGAGTCTAATCTCATGGCCCATGGCAGCTTATACAATACTGTTTAAAAACTGTATCACCACATAATTCATGTTGATTTGGTTCCAGAGGAAATAGAAGAATGTTCATTGTTGAAAAAAGGGGACAAATTTAAAAGGTTGTTTTCTTTATTTCAAACCGACTTGTTGAAAAAGGTACATGGTGATAAGATACAAAAATACCTTAAGCCTTGTTTCATGCACAAGTGAGTTACATGTGCAACAGACATGTTTAAGTTTTGCTTGTACAAAACAATGCATCACTACATTACCATATGAAACCTGCAGTAAGTACCATATGTCAGTGCAGAAGGGTAAGAAAAAAGTATGAAGGGATAATATAACAAAAGGTAAACACAAAAAATCCCCAAGTTTTTGTAAGTTATACCTTAACATGGACACAATCTGGCACACTTTTAGATTGTCATCTATATGTCCAGAACAAGTTCACTGTGGTCCTCAAAAAAATAAAAATAAAAACTATTAAGATTTTCCTTTTTTAAAATTGGTTTTGATTCTTTATTCCCAAGCACATTTTCAAATCTAGTCACTATAATGAATCCTTATTTAAGTGATCACTAGTATTATCCAGGTCTTTAAAAGAATAGAGTGCCAGTGGACCTTTTACAGCTCATAACCTCAGTAACAATTGTGAAACAGCAGTCAGTGTGGATTTCAGCCAATGCATTTGTAAGTTGATCTTTTGACTACTGTAATATTAGATTTCTTGTCTATCTTATAGAATCTCTACTGTTAGACAATTTGGGTAATCTTTAGTAAAAGGTTAAAAGAGAAAATCTGTACTTATTCTGCATTCACTGTCTGGCTGAAGTTTTGCTGTTTTGTTTTGAACATTATAAACATAAAAACAAAAAAATATATATAAAAAAATAAAAACATACGGCTTATGGTTACAATAGTAAAAAATATCTTTCAAATTGTAATTGGGAGTTTGTCTAGGAGCTATCAATGCAGAATAGGTCACAGTCCATCAGTTACATTCATTTTCTTGTTAAACAGTAAATTTGATCTTAACTTCTCAGGTTAAAATAACCTTTCTGCAGCTTAAGCTCTGATTAGAGAGGGATCAGTTGAATACTTCCTGCAATATAAAGTTTATCTGTATAGCTCAACAGTGGTAGCCACATTATTTCCATGACTCTGTAATCAATTTACGGTATTTCATTGATGTGATACTTTAAAAATGCATAAAATATCACACAGTTTCATTCGTTAGACAAGTTTTAAAGCATCAAATATTATCTGCACATAAGCAGAAATGCTCTTAATCCTGAACTTCACACACTAATCATTCTGTGGAGGACAAACCAAACTTGGATGATGTTTCACAACCATCAAGTTCTTGTCTCTGTCGCATCAGTCACACATTAACACTGTTGCCTTTTTCCCACCAGTCTGTGTAAAATAAGCAAATGCAAGGTTAGAGGAAAAACAAAACTCAATGGCTACAAAATATTTTGTCATTCATTGGATGTAAGGTGTACAGTATATTTTTTAGGAGTTAAAAAGAGTTATCACAGTTTCAAAAAGGTATTGAGTTCATGCTAGTTAAGATCTAAGCTTGTATGTTTCATTGATGGTTTTATTGGTTGTGGTTGTTGTTGCTCTTTGGTGGTTATAGCTTCCCCATTCTTATACCCCCTCACTGCTCAGCCTTGTAGCAGTAGACGCCGTAAGACTTTTGCATTTTGTCTGGGAATCCAACGAAGCGCACTGCAGCTTCTGTGGGGCTGCAGTTCTTGCGGGGCCTAGAGATCGGGTAGCGGACACTTCCATCAGCCAACCAGCCAGCATCGCAGCGATCGTAGCCCTCAAGCTTCCAGGCGGCATAAATTTGGCCCACCTTGGCAATCTCAGCACCATCATCTAAACATGCCTGCACAGCCTCGTCAAAGGTTAAACTGTTGGGTTGGACCAACCAATAAAAACGTCCTGACAGCAGAGAAAGCAAAACAGGCAGTCAGAAGAAGAACTTTATTTTCTTGGTAGAAGAATTCAAGCAGCTGTGGAAGTCCACCACAAGAATAAATAAAATAATAATAAATTAATAAATAACCTTACCCTTGAGTGCAGCGGCATAGCAGAACACGTCATAGACGCTCTGTTTGTTACGCCGGCCATAGGTTCTGAGGCCAGGCCCATAGTTGGAGCCACCACAAGGCTCTCTGGGTTTGGTGATGGGATACTGCACTGTGCCATCATTCAACCAGCCAGCATTGCACCAATCCAAGCCGCCCTTCCAGGCCTCCTTGAGCTGATCATGGGATGCAACCACAGCATCTTGTTCCACACAGGCCTCCACAGCCTCGTCGAAGTTCAGGGTGTAGCGGCCCAAACGGTGAAAGTATGGGAACACAACACCTGAGTGAGGTAGAAGAGATGAAATGAATGAGTTAATATGTCAACCTACCTGTCCATGTTTAGTATTATGTTAGTGGATGTAGGCCTGTTAATCTTTCAGGTCGAGCAGCTGGCAAAATGTTGACAGTTTGCTCACAAATCAATTTGTGCTTATCTACCCCTGTGCAAGGAATAAAAAGATTGTCTCATGCAAACTAGATGTTAGATTCTGCTGCATTAAAGATCAAAGCAAAATAAACCTGTTTAACTGCACAGATCCAATAAGAAGTAATAAAATAATTAAGAATTGACTCTACACATCATTACAATCTAATTCAAGAGAATATGTACATGATGCTGCAGATTTAATGGCAGTAATGCTCTGATGGTTTACTCATCATGGTTCCTTTCTTTCCTGTCTTAAAGTCAATATTATTCTCTTCACACTACTTTTGTCTAAAATCCCCCCGCTTGATTCTTCACACATGTGGAAAAACTATCAACAAAAGGTGGGTGGGAGCTGTCCCTTGGTGCAGAAGAGCTCTAACATACTGCAATGATTTAGTGTGTCACTAGGCAAGGTTTCAGGAATTGCATGTATAAATATGTAAATAACCCTAACTTGCATGGGAAGCAGTTTCTCTCTGAACGGTGCATTTAAAAAAAAAGACAATTTAGTTATTATAAAATCTGACGAGTAAGTAAGATGTAGGAGTACACGGACTGGAAAAGACGGGAAATATGTTTCTGTTTACCTTTGTCGATCTGTATTCAAATGTAATCATGACTGAATCATTACAGCGGTTTGGATAAATCAGCACAAGCTGTCTGTTCTTTTGAGCTTTTTTTCCACAAGACAAGAAAATGTGGAGATTTTCCAATGACTAGAAACAAAAATATTGCTGAGGAAGATTAATCATTCTGAACAGGCAAAGGACACAATAAATGACTAGTGCTCCTAATGTCATTACAGCTGTTATATTAACTTATACGTTAAGGCCCACCCCTATGCTAAGTTTCCAAATATATATGTATATATATATATATATATAAAAACAACATTTACCATCACTGAAACCACCTTGCACTTCCAAGACAATCTCTTGGACAGTGTCTTCTATCCCATTGATGATCTCACAGCGGTATCTTCCCATGTCATCCATGGAGACGTCAGTTATTACTAAGGAGGCATCTTCATTGTCGAGCTCCTGCAAAAAGACACGGTCCTCGAAGCTTCCATAGGTCTTCTTGTGGAATCCCATTGAAAGCAGCACATCTTCATTCAGTGCTTCATCATCTGCCACCTTGGTCCATTTGACTCGGATACCAATGCTACCAAAGGACATGGTGTCCTTGGACAGGAGCCGGCAGGGCAGGGTGATGTTGCTGCCTATGTCAGCAAAAGCCTTAACTGGAAAAGAGGAAAATATAATATAATTGGGATTTGGTTGTGATCATGATACTTAAACAAGATAATAGTCTGTAATATTTACATCAATTAGAACTATATTGGATGCATCGACTCCAACATCAACATCCAGAAACTGTTTGCTTTGGTTATTGGCTTAGCATGAAACTGAGGCAGCCAAAGTCTTTTTGGGAAAACACCTAGAAAAAAGAAAAATGCCCCAACACTGTTTTTCCTGTTTTTTTCTTCTTTGTTAGTCTTTTTCTTTTGTACATAAAAGAGCCTGGGTGATATCCTGTTTGGTTTTCATATGCAGTATTATTGGATGTGAGCCAGCCCTGTAGCCAATTCACTTGTCTCATTTAAAAACCTTTGATTCTCAGCATTAACCCTCAAAATGAAGTGCTTATCCATCATCTATCCATCTGATTTCTGTAGAGTATGTCAGACACCAAGAGAGTTACAGTTTAAAGGTGTAATGTGTTATTGTTGAGTCTCACTCCCAGGTTGTCAAATACCAATGCTGTAGGTTTCCCAGGTCATCAAATACTGGTGCTTTGGGTTGGTCCAGGAATAAGACTCAACATCTTACAAATTGCTCCTTGAAGTAAGCAGATTGTTAATGATTTGCGAAATCTAGCTATCTTCATTATTGTTTTATTTTGTATATTTACTCTGTGCACTCCCTGTCTACCCTCCCTGTCCAAACTAGATCACTATTTAACTCAAAACGGCAGGTCATTTGTGTCTCACCATGACTTCCCTTAATTTCCTTGACCTCTGTGTTTAGACCTCACAGGGCTTGCTTAGTTAAGAAGACCCCAGGTGGCAAGGGGTGGCCTGTGCCAGGCAATAATAATAAGCAGATGGATGGATGTATGCATTCCCTGACCTCCACCACCACAGGTCTAGCCCTGCAAAACCAACTACGGAGTCAAACTCTGCAATGCACAGGACTTAAGATAATATGGTAATTACATAACTGGGTGAATCAACTGGCATTTGAGCTATAAATGGTCTGCAGACCTAACTATTAATCAATGCAAACAATTTGGCTAAATCCAGGTTCAGTGCTCAAACATTGTCTGTTGGGTATCCATGTCTCAGCAAAAAATCCTGAGCTGCTCTGTTTCTGATTTATCTCTTTACCACTTACTCAAAATAAATGATTTGAAGTCTGCCCCTGCTTTCTGACAAAAAATGCCAGCATTTGTATTGAGGGGCCACACTGAGCAGCAATACCAGAACCATTACTGTCCCTGACTCTTCACCAGGGAAAATGTTTCCCTCATGGGAAATATAGGAAATAACTACGGTTACTGGATTGCTTCCTTCCCCTCTGATCTTCCATAACCTACCTTCCAACCCACACACACAGAGGAGTGCCACTGAAACGACTTCTAGTCAACCCCGTGCCTAAACTGTCCCAATCCTTAATGCTAACCACACAGTAGGTGCGTGTCTGGACTTTGTTCAGTGGTGGTCGGATCATTAGTATTGAGCTCTCTTGCAGAAGGATTTAATTAGCAGTAGCACTGTTGACAGAACTAATCTACCCTTCATTCCAACAGTGTGCCCCTTTTTTTCCCCTATTTTTTATTTATTTCTAGACTGCAAACCTTCGTATATATCAGAGGCTACTGCATTAACCAATCACCACACCCAGTAGCCTCACTTACCTATTGATTGGTCAGCAAAGTATTTTTTCTGTGCTAGAAAACACCCTTTTTCCACTGCTAATTACTAATGTCTTTAAAAGCAGTGCAACGTTTAAAAGCAGTCTGGACAAGATTCCTCTCTGTCGGTGAGGAATGACTCACAGCTTTACTGTGCCTCATAAAATCTCTGCATGGGTAGCGGTTGCATGAAGTGTGATTGAAACATGAGCTACCCAGGGTGACTAAACTGCTCATCAAACGCCTTGGCAAAGGTGAAAGCGATGATGACGACAACACGAGCTCACCAGATGTGATGCCATCCAACATTTATGCGTAAAACGTTTCCAAATTTAAGGAAATTAGAGTAGATAAAGGCTTTCTCTGTACTTACTTGTGGAAACATTGTCCTGTCCAGAGACGAAAACCAGCCATTGGATATGTTTTGTACTTGTAATTGTAATTTGTAATTTCCGTTTCACATTTTTTCACGTGAGAAAAAGAGGGGCTTGATTAAATATCACAGTTCTGAAAAAAGAGCTTGCGAGTTGCATATACTGTATACATATCGCAAACTTGATCTCTCTGTCTGCTTTAATGCCTGAGAGGCATTAAAGCAGACAGAGAGACAATAACATTAAAGTAATGCCATACTCTTTCCTGCTCCTGCAGTTACCAGCAAACACATGTCCCACAGGAGAATGTGGCCCCAACCATGTGGGGCACATTGCACTCATAAAACTACAGCCTGTAGTGTGTACTCAGCCTTTCAGTAAGAGAAGGGAACCTTTCTTTTCTTTTCTCACACCCCGAGCTACATCCTATTTATATAAGATTGACAATTGTCACATTTAACATAAAAATGGGTCGTCAAATAATTCAGAATGGTTTCTTTCTGAAATTTTTGTTGAGTGCAGCTGGGAATGAAAACAGAGCAAACAAGTAAATGAACATGTGCATGACAATAAAAAAAATGCTCTGCAGCTGCAGCCAAGACCTACTGCCATTTTATGACCAAGCACAATTCTCTCTCATTGTTAAAAGTTGTATTAGCAAGTGATTGGAACCATCTGCTTCTTTCTAGCATTGAACTATAAATTTACAACAACATTACAGTGGTCCAAGTTTTGTGTGACCTATATTCTGAAACTACAAGAGTATAATTATGCTGTTAAATCTCTACGCATAATTTGTGCTTTAGGTTACTGAAGAAGAAAAGTGTTTAATTGGCTCACATCCCCCCATCTCTGAAAGGATGGAAATCATAGCAGTCATAGCATGTTTATATCAGTGAGGACATAGTGCCACACCCTCTGACAGAGCAGCTGTAGACATGAGATGCTCTGCAACATCCCATGGCGTTTTTCCCTTGTGCTGCTGGCCCTTTTGTGTCAATATGGTGAAAGAATTTAACAAGCACAGCTTGGACAAACACAGCGGGCCAACTCAAACTCGCTAATTCCAATAAACTATTTCCTGCTTTCTGTCATGCAGAACAGGCACAAACAGAGTCTGGTGGGTGTGTATTACTCACAAGGGTACACATATGGAAACCTCAGCACACATGTACAGTCGACTGTTATTAGAGTCGTTTGTGAATGAATACAAACACAATAGCATCAAACATGGCTCCATATCTTATCTCTATATCTCTATAGCTTGAATACATTTTTCACCACAGCCCCCAGCCTCAGCCCCTTTCCCACCTAGCCCCAGCAATCGAGCCAAGCCTCAGTAACCAACAACTACAGTAAGCATTAGACTTAACAGACTATTACCTCACAGGGAAAAACAGAGTCATTTGGCTGCTGTTCAGCATGGGGCATACGTTTGGCTGCGGGTCGTTAATCTTAACTTCGCTCCTGTCAGGGTGCCTGTTACCATGGCGGATTTCCAAAAGCTCCCAGTGCCAGAGTGAATCAGTAGGTGTAAGGATAGGCTACACCACGTGAACAGACAGAAAATACACTGCTCATATGGCTAATAAAAGCTATACTTTATGGAACAGTGACTGAGCTGGCCTGAGCTGAGCCAAGGCTTTGGCATAATGCAGACAGTGAGGTCATATTCATACATGTACTATATATATAGAGAGAGACACACCAATACTGGCCAATGGAAGCAATTTCAATATGTGGATAAAAAAAAGCCTTCCAGAGTTATTCTTCTCACATACAAACCATTTCCTCCCCGTCTAGGAGGAGAGAGAGCTGAGACGCCCCTAATTTGACATCTACTGAGTCAGCTTGCAAGGCTGCTGAAAGCACATTGAATATCACTCATAACATAAGAGCTTCCACTGTAGCCAGCCAATTCTCTTTTCCCCTTCACCACAGTGGTAGATCTATTCTGGTAGTTCATAGCTTGCGGTTGCAGCAACCGTCTCAGTGTGTCATGCCTGTTGGTAGGTGTGAATTAGAAACAGCATCATGATGGAGTGCAGGTGCTCTCTGATAAGACCCCTTTCTGGGATTTTATTTTCTGAAGAACACAGACAACTGACAAATTGACAGAAAAATGACACAAGGTCAAGACTTCACTGTGGGAAAGTCTTGACAATTTTTGCACTCAAGTGAGAATTTACATCCAGCCCAGTTTCATCCGTTGAGGCATTTTGAGAGTACAACCAGTAGTATTAATGGTGCGGTCATCTTTCAATAGTGCAGGCAGTGAGCCACGGTGAATGACAGGGTGATTTACAGTTTTCAGCAGCCGGTCCATTCTGTGCTCGCATGTTTACAAGTCAATGAGTCAATGGTGAGTCACACTGGATCTGTGTCTGTGTGTTACCCCACAGACGACTCCGTTACCTGCTGATACAATGACCCCCTTGTTACACAAGCCAGAGCTGGTCCCTTACACAGCTCATCCTCCGGCCCTTTTTTCATGCACAATAACACTGTTGCACATACACACACACATGCATTCACAAAAGATGGTAACAGACAGACACACACACACACACACACACACACACACACACACACACACACACACACACACACACACACACACAC
>JBBPCS010000386.1:15375612-15386164 GCA_037974645.1 Hollardia meadi
GGGATAAGAAAGACCCCCCCCCCCCCCCAGGTACAGAACAGAGCAGGCATCAATGACAACACAAATGACATCGATTAAGTCAGACATAGCATAAAAAGAAAGAGCTGGGGTGGAGATGGGTTGCAAAGCGGCTTGCAGAAGAAGCAGGAAGAGTAGGCAGGTCAAAGCAGCTCATATAGTGCGCCCTATATGAGATTTCCGAATTGAATACATAGAAGAGAATCAGCTGAGCCATCAGCTGATATGGCTGGCTTTTAGATGAGCCGATTGTGAAAAACTCCAAGAAACCTCCAACTATAAAACACATTTAGGTTAACAACTACGAAAAAAAGAAATAAAAAAACAACAACAAAAACCCTGAATATTTACAGCTTGGATGTAACTGTATATTTAAATAGTGTTCAAATGCTGGAATTGCCATTTTAAAATATAAGTATTCAGAGTAATAGATTACAACATGCATGTGTCAGCTCATGACTCCATGGTTTGCTATTAAAATGAGATCTTGTCCAGTTCTCTGTAACAAGAAATTGACATTTGGTGTCCGTAAAGTGCTTCCTCTGCACACCAGAGCAGTGGTCTTGATTAATAGAAATACTTAATTTGTCATTAGGGTTGATTAATTCCATTTATCTGTAAGGTTTAAAGTCATTCAGTAATGTCACTGAGAATCAATTATCTGCCATGGCAACTATTATAAAGAAGACACTGACTGTGGGAGTTTAACAAATGCATATAAGACAATAGCTTCACATAAAAAAAATAGTCAGCTCCAACGGCTGAATCAGTATAAAAGTATAAGAGCACTCTACTGTATATAACTCTTAATTTCTACTTTTCAAAAGTCAGATATTGTAAATGCCAGATATTGTATGTGCGCAGAAATGGACCTTGGCAGTGGAAGCCATTGATTTTCTCACTGCGTCTGTAGCATCTCCCCTTGCCTGCCAGCACAGCATGTAATATGAGACCACAAGTTTTCCTTTACCCACAGCAATCAATTTTGCTTAGCCGTGGTCTGGATGGAGCCTGTCTAAGAACCTGTCTCCTCCGCTACACAGCCCTGCATACCCTTATGCTCTGCAAAAAGCTTTCAGCGTAGTAAAAAAACATATCTGACTCAAGACCCGGCCAATCTAATAACGGCCAGACAAGTCAGTGTGACTACAGAGCGCTAACTGTGTCACTGCTAGGGAGGTGGTATGCGCTGAGCGAGTGCAGCAGAAAGGCCAAGAAATGAAAGAAATTCCTCTGATCTTCAATTCCCTGAGAAGATGATCCACATCACAATTTCTTCTATGCTATCAGTTTTACAGCTTGAAATAAGATGTGATTTCTCACTCTAAAAGCAAAGGCATTTACTGCCTTTTAACTTAAAAGAAGAAAAAGAAAAATTCCAATAAATGGGGGCATACGTTAGGGCATACTGGGAATGAGGGAATTTGATTAGTATGTATCTTAAACTCCCTATGGATGGCCTCCATCAATCTTACATATTGTTACAAAAAGACTGGAGTGAAAACGGTCACTTAGAGATGTGCCTTTCAGAGACATTACCAGCCATCAGTTACTGTAATGAAAACAAATGGATTGGCTGTTTTCATAGAGATAGAAAGCCCGGGCTTCAGCCAAAGATAACAAGGCTAAACTCTTCCAACACAGGTGGTGCGGGTGTTGGATTCAAAAAGATTTGCATGTAAGAAAAGGAAAAAAAAAACTGTTTCTAAGAATAATACTGAGAGCTATCTAAAAGAGGTAGGATTGCAAGATGTAATTTCCATCACACCTGACAGTGAACACATCAATGAGGTCTTTCCCTATGAAACATAATTGAATCCATTGGCATGCATTACCATGTACACACCATCAATTACTATGCCAGGGAGGTAAGAGCTAATCCTTCAGCAGAGTGAAAACCAGCTATCTGCAAGAACCTGGCTGTCTGTTCATTTCCCAGCTAATACCCATCTTATCTCTACAGTAGCTACAACAGATAACACATTTAGCTCAGATTGCATCATACCTGTAGCCACTGTGACTGGTCACTGTGTCCAGCCGTCCAAGCATTGACCTTGCCCTGTTTGTCCAACCGGGCCTTTCCAGGCTCCCAAGTGAACATGTCCATGTTGACAGTCCTGAAGATGCTTGAGGCTGTGACCTGGTAGTCCTGGATATGGCCTGACTTCATCCCCAGCGGTTCAGAGCAGCCTGGCAACAACCAAAACAACCAAATTAAAACCCAACCGCCCCCCCCCCCCCCCCCCCACCAAAACAAACAAACAAACAAACAAAAAAATTGGAATCAAGTTTATTGTAAAGTAGGTTTTAACATAGAAGGAAAACCTTGGTGTTTTCGTGTCTACCAATGAACAAAGAAGGCAGAAAATGTAAGGAAAGATAAAAAGCAAGTAAAGAATCATAAATAATAAATTGAAAATTGACAATAGAATATTAAAAAAACAACAACACTATATTTACACTACAGCTGTTCTTTGAAAATAAAAGAGCTGTACAGTTTTGTGCAGGAATACGAACAGTTAACAATGTGAAGTATAAAAATATTTGCATTATGAAAGATAGCGTGAGATGATGACATTAATAAATAGATTTTTTGTGCTGTTGCCTCATAAAAATGCAGCATGAAACAACTGTGCAGGAGACGCACTGCAGGAGTCATTTTATGGTTAATTTGGATGACGCCCAGCTCACTCACCTGTAAGCTCACAACCAAGCAGCTCCATGCGTAAGGTACAGTGCCTCCTGCAGACTTGGGGGTAAATGCGTACGTACTGCGCTTCGATGGGAGGGGTGAAGGAGTTGGCTGATGGAGCGTTGTTATCGACATTTCCTCTGAAAATCTGTTGCAGGGGATGAAATAACAACAGATGGGGGCGGGGAGGATGGTGAAGCAGATCAGTTTTGCTGTAATGTGGCAGTCTATCTGTCGCTGTCTCTAGTGACTACTCCACACTCAACAAATTGCTGTCATTCAAGGTCAATGAGCTAGAATTACAGGGAAAAATAGACAATTTCTCGCACCATTTGAGCCCGTAATTCATAAGAACAGTGGTGTGCTTTAAAATTAGTGCTCCAATTATATAGCCATACCTTCTGAAGTGTTTTATCCAAATGACCTAAGATAGTCTGACAGAAACATTTTGATTTGAGTGACTGATGCACTGCATGTATAAGGCGCAGAGAGAGAGAGAGTGAGGGCGATAGAAAGAGCAAGCAGGGGAGAAATACAGCAGTGTGTTGTCATGTGATACAGGAAATACGAGCTGTCACTGGGTGGCAACAGGTCAATGTGAAAAAAAAATTAAAAAAATCTCCAACAGCAAGGATAACTACTTCAAACACACTGACAGGTCCTGCTACAGGTATTTAACCCAGTCTGCTCATATGGTTACCACCTCCATAAATCTGTAAATTTACAAACGTGCACACATTTTGTATGATCAACTGCGTGCTAAAAAAGAAAAATGAAAGACAAAACAACAAATGAAACCGAGACCAAATAATATTCAACCCCAGACTCATTGCCCAGTGTGATAAATTTGAGAAGAAGTTTGGAGGTTTGAGGTCATTCGGAGCTCGGCCAAAGGGAGGACAGCCGTGGTTTGCTGTCAGGGATGATAGAACACTATGTGGCCTATTTGGTGGCTGTTCATCCCCAAATAGTATAAAAATTCAATCTAGAAGTCATAAAAGAGGAGAGGGGCAAGGGGCAGCAAGATGGGCCCGGTGTGTGCTAGCTAATTAAAAAGCCATCTCATCACGTCCTCCACCCTGTCCTTGACTGAGTGCACAGTCTCTCGTTGCCGTGTGTGCATGTGTGTAGCCTTGTCTGTGTGGGAAAGAGTGGAGAGACGCCAGTGAGTGTGTACGCCTGTGTTTCTGTGCCTACGTGTGTCTCACCATATCCTCATCTTTGCCCTTGACTTTGTACGTTCTCCAGGTCTTCCCGTCATCACTGTAGGCTACTTTGTAAGACTTGACGTACTCTGGGCTGCCGATACGCTTTGCACCCTGGGTAATTAGGCCGGTGACCCTCATTCTCCTCTGCAGGTTTATCTGTAGAGTAAAGGGAAAAAAAATTATATATATCATAAAATTATAGCTTCGTCTTCAGACACTTCTAAAGCATGCACCTGTTTCTTTGTGTGCATGCAAGTCATGGGAAGGAATTCACTCCCTTGTATCTTTTCTGTCAGGGCCATTCATCTTATTCAGAATCTCTGTGATCACATGGAACATTTAATCAATCCTCACGCCCCAGTCCAGTCTGTCAAGGCTGCACAGACTGTCAATATGGTGCCAATGTAAACCAGCTTGGAGAGCCAGCAAGGAAAAAAGATAAAGCAAAGAAAGAGGAAAGTGATGAATGTTATCATAGATCCTACGTAGTGCACACAAAGCAGGGTCATTATTATCAAGGCATGATGGACGTGCTACACACCTGTTTTGAGGTTTGCTTTGACAGGTTTTTCACTGACAGGCCACATTGATTGCGTGCATTTCAGCAACACATCCATTCCACATACTTTCTGTCACAAATTAACAACAACATGTTTAGCAGTGTCAGGATTTTGCCATCATTAGTGGGGTTTTGATATGTGTATGTTGAATTAATGTTCTTGTGTTTACATCACTACATATTCATATTGCTACATTATCCATCGCCGCATCGCAGGGGACTGACACCTATCCCAGGAGACATTGGGCGAGAGGTGGGGTACACTGACAAATCACCAGTTCATCACAGGGCTGACACATAGAGACAAACAGCCATTCACATTCACGTCTACAGGCACTTGCATGTCTTTGGACTGTGGGAGGAACCCGAAGCACCCATGGGGAGAACATGCAAACTCCGCACAGGACAGAACAGCGCTAACCACTGCACCAGCGTGCCGTCCCCAAGGTGCACATATACAGCTTTAATATTGAACTACTTACTTATTTTAAATTACTTTAATTAACATGTTTATTTCTTCACTCATTCTATTGATATTCTAATGTATATCTTGGTCGTAAATAAAAAGAAAGTGTCAAAGGTTAAAGAGTGAAAGTTCTAAGCATTCATTTAAAGCTGAATCTCCACCCATGCTCCCATGTTTGTGCCCATTAAATAGCCTGCCTCCAATTACGCAATGGCCGCAGGCCTCAGAGACCTATGAGTGATGTTACACATGTCGCATTTGTCTACACTCTGTCTTAAACCCATCATTGCTGGATGACTACAAAAGTGGTTCACTCGCCCTGTAATTCTGGTCAACTTCTCCAGAGTTATTCTGTTATTTTTCTTCACGACTCACGACAGCTCACTTCACTGCAACAACATGAAGAAATCAGTGTTGACTCAGGAGCGGGGCTGTTTTGGGTTACTCACACACTGTCACCACATATGGTGGATATTAATATTGATAAGTAAAAAATGGCACAGGATAATACAAGTTAATTTCAGTATTATGATCCTGTAACCCTTGTGAGTAAGTATAAAATAAATATATGGTGCAGACAAGTATTCATTAATCATTTTGGCACTGCATTCACACTAAATGGCTTCATTTTCATAAAAAAGACATTGGATCATCGAGCTCACTCTCTGACGAAATGTAAGCTCTCCAGTCTTCCATACCTGCAAAACAGACGGGCAGCAATAATACAGTATTGAGTGACTATTAAGAAAAGGACCATTAACCTAGAATGGTCAAACCTAAAAAAAGGAAGCAGATTAAAAACGATTTTAAATTACTGCCATGAATTGGACCAGCTTGACTCGCATATCCTAGACAACAAAATCCATGACTTAATGTGATATTGCAACCAACAACAACAAGAATACATTTCAGTTTATGTTTGTGAAGCTGAAATCTGTTTCTATTTAAGAACTTTGAACCACTTTAAAGCTGATCCATGAGGAATGTCTAACTTCACTGACAATGTGACCACATTCAGGATAGTATTCCGGGGGCTTGAGCACATTTTCCAGTGCAGAAATGTTAGCATATACTATGAAATAAGGCAATTTACAAGTGAAATATTTGAGAGCTCAAACAGAAAGTCTGGGTCCACGAAGTTAAACTCTAAAAACTCTAAGCTGTGTCCCCTGAGGACATTAGAGATTAGGGTATCTGTCCTTATGAATCCAGCACAAGAAAAATAACTGTTTATGTTCACCAACCTTGTCTGAGCTGTCAAAAACGAATGGAGCAACGTATAATAATTCTATTGCAGTGTGGATTTCCTTTCTAATTTCCATTTGTAGATACAAGACTAAATTACACATATTTCTCTACATACTTAAACCAATGTATCAAGTTAATTATACATCAGCACCCCTCTTATATCCTGTGAGCGTATTTCCTGTGACCCACTCGTTCTCATTTGCAGCATTTCTTTGTTCTCCTCAGTTTTGTCCATAGAGATAGATACGTCTCACACTAATTAGGAGCCCTGTCACTAAAAGGCCACTGCTGGGGTAATTGGGGTGATCCTTCACATTTTTAATGACCACTCTGAAACATACGTCTGTCACCTCTGTGCTAATAGTGATGCATTTATTTGTTTGAGTGTGGCGTCGTTGCAAATATCCTTCATGAGCAGACCTTTGTATGCAGACTTTTACATGTCAGTGTGAAGAAAAGTGTGAAAGAATATGTTAACCGAAAACGTTGAAAACGTTTTGTTAGTTTATTTCTTGATGATTGATTTTCATGTAACTATATTTTACCCAACTGACATAATTAGTGACTGTTTTGTGCAACTAAACCCACATTTATATGTCATGTAAGTCTTTGGCATGTGTATGGACTCACTGAGTTAGAGACTTTGTGCAAAAGACAGCTAGAAGGAACATTGTAAAAAAGTTTAGAATGAACTCTTACCCTTTCACCAGTTCACCGTTTCCTTTTTCCCAAAACACACAGGATCTTGTGTGTGAAGTGCTTTGGATGAAATGCAAGAGCTTCAGAAGAAAAGAGCTTCTACATCTCGAACCATTTCTGTTCTCTTACTTACTTATTTTGCAAAGAAAATACCACTTGTTTGCATGGTGGGATATAACTGGGTCTCTCTCAGAAAAACATTCACTACTGTGAGAAAATGTTCAGCATTGAACCACCGCTAACATCCTGGAACCGATTATGTCCTCTAGCTGTAATTCACATACTTCAGGAAACACAGTTTTGAAACATTCCTGATCATTCTGGAAACGTTTATCCACTGTGAATTTTAAGAAATGGTCAAGAACCTTAGGTCATCGACGTGGTACTTCTGAAAAACATCTTTGACTTCCCATTGGCCCTTTAATATCACAGGTATGTTTTAGTAGCAAAGAATGACATATTTATTATGCTTGTAATGATCATGAGTTACAACAAAGACACACACTGCATTTAAACGTGCAGAGACATCTGCTTTAATATTGTTTTTGTTTGCTTTTATGTTTTAATCTATAGATTTAGAGCCCAGTACCATAAAAAATCCATGTCAGGATCAAAGTTGAGTTGACTAGAGCTCAACCAATTACAGGATCAATCGATTAGTCAACTGTCAGGAAATTAATTGGCAACTATTTTAATAATCGATAAATCGTTACACAAGAAAAATTGTCTGGCTCCAGACCTACAGTATTTACTGTTTTTTCTTCCCCATACAGTAAATAACAGTTAACTATTTTGGGCCTACCTTGGGCTCTAGAGAAAAAGGTAGCATTTTTCACAATTTTCTCACATCATAAAGAATTATTCAAGGAATTTGTCAATAGTATAATCAATGATGAAAATAATTATATGTTGCAGTCCTAATTATGACCAAAACCTTAATTCTTCACCTCAAATGTTTGTTTTGTTGTATCGCTGCTGTAAGGGACTGGTTCACTAACTTAGGGCTGACTGAAGTCAGGGTGGTAATTATTTGTACCTGTTAAAAACTTGGAAAAAAAAAATAGTCACTTTAAAACTTGTGACATTTTAAATTATTGTTCTCATTTCGAACCTCAAAGCTTCCACTTTTAAAGAAACTTAGTTTAAAAAAAAATCATTTTCATTTTATTATTTCCAGAGCCTATTAAGCCTTATTTAAAGAGGCAAAAGCAACTTTATTTACAGCTTTTATCTGAAAATGGAACACAGTGACTAACTACCAATCTTTTATATATTGCCAAGACCACTTACTATTACCAAATATAATACATCATGACCTCACATGCACACACATATAAAAGGTCAGGAGCATATAAAGTGGAAAAAAAAAATCCTCTGTTGACTACACACTGAGAAAAAAAGTGTTGAGGGAATTGCAGCAATATTGTAACAATTAAATTGCCCTGTGTCCTTGAAACTACCAAAGAGCCCTGTGGCATGTTTTGGGAAAAATATATATACTGTATGAGCGCTTAACCACACTCACAAACACATATGTCTGCGTTCAGTTTTTTCCTACTATTTTTTTATTTATATGATGTTTGGTATGTAAGGTAATTAAACTGTAACCACAGTCACACGTCAGAGTAAGTTTGAGATACTAGTTATCAATGTGGACCACTCAATCAATAACCTTTCAAGAGCACAGTATAAAATAATTCACACTGTCACAACCTCACAGTGATAGGCTTTCACTTTGATTGGTCATAGGGGCATTGCAAATATTTAAAGGATTTGAAATGGCATGAACAAATGCCCAGACCTTAAACATCACTGAGATGTAGCTCCATTACTGTCAGTGCCTTAAAGCTGTTCTAACTAAGAAGAGGTGGTCAAAACTTTTATTCCGACCAAATTCTCCCAAAACACAGTGGTTTCCGTGAAAAAGAAAAAAAGGTTGTTATGTTGAAACAGAATCAATGTTTGTAGAAACGCAACCTGACATCATGCTGCGGTGGCCAATCACCTAACCCAGCGATCAAACTGGCCGGTCAACGGTATTGTTGTTTAAGTGGTTTACAACTCGCTCCGACTATCCTTTATGTTGCGTTGCTCCTCAAACAACGTTGTGCTGCCAGGATACTGCACCAGCAAGGGAGGAGAAATACTTTGGAAAGTCTCTCTGGATGTGTCGTTGCTCCCAAGCAGGGAGGCGGAAAAGGAGTCCAGGGACCAATGATATTCTACCAGTTGTGTCCTCCTGCATTAGTCGCCGCAACGCCTGATTCTGTCTAGATGTGGCCTTAGACTTGTCAGAGACTGATGAATTGCTCATTGTAGACATTTGTTTAAAGCTCTAAGTGCTAAAGGCACATGGTATAATTTTGGGTCAGAAATTTGATAGCTTTTATTCCGAAACTCTTGTGCAAGAATGTGCTACTTGTACCGCAGTGACTGTATCCAAAGTCAATTACTAATGACTGCAGTTGTGCATTGATCATAATATAAACTGTGATGGAAAGAGATTTGTCAGGGTCACATATCAAACCACATAACAGACTGTGAAGTGTTTAATATTTTGTGTTACACCGAAATGAAAAGAGAAAAGCTCCCAAGACAGAAACAGAATTAGAGTCTACAGTAAGCAGGTTTGATATTTACAGTGCATATCGGCAAATGCCAGCAAATGTGAACACACTGATGGAGATCTGCACCTGAACATAATGTCATTAACGGTTTATCTCCCATTAATAAACTTTCTGTAGACCGCCGTGATTTGGATTGTTTCATTCCTCCAACACAGCCGACTGGAGCTATATTTTGCTGATATTGGTCAGACAGGCAGCATATTTCCCTTGAGTGTTCAAAAGCAATTTTACGTGTGAGCTAGTCATGGCGAGGCTGTGGAAAACTGATATTCTTATGCTGCACCGATGTGTGAACAACAGTTATCTCACACATGCACAATTCACGAACACACGAAAAAACACAAACACATATACTGCCAATGCTCTGTCTGCACGTCTGTGATGTGTTATTCAAAGTATGTTGCTTAATGTTGGATTCATTTGTTGAGGTTTTGGGGAAAAACAGCTGACTCTGGCTCAAAGATAAACACTCCACCACAGAAAATCTTAACAATAGCCAGACAAATCTGATCCTGATAAGGTTGTCATCTGTCAGTACAACCTGTTTCACCTGACAGACATGCAGTCACACATCGCTCTGCACTAAAAAAGCACAGCACCGACTCCTTAGCATAATCCCAAAACACTGACATGACCGTACACCTCTGTACTCACGTCCCAATTATCCGGGCCCTCTGTAGAAACACACAATGCCTACAGCATCCTGCGCAACATCCCACGTGGCATCATTAAAGTCAAACAAACCGCCTGAATGTTTTATGTCCCGCTCTCTTCAGCCGCTCCATGTGCCAGACTCCTTTTCTCCCACTCATGTCGACCGTTTCTCTCTCTCTTTTTTCCCCCCGTTTTTACAAATCCATTTCTGCCCTGTCTTACTATTCTCTTGTTGTCAGGGATGGCTTCTCCGTCACGCTGTAACGCTGTAGTATGTTTTTCTATTATGTTTTGTTCATGGTTCACTGACTCTATCTATCTATCTATCTATCTATCTATCTATCTATCTATCTATCTATCTATCTATCTATCTATCTATCT
>JBBPCS010000386.1:15394839-15425474 GCA_037974645.1 Hollardia meadi
CTATCTATCTATCTATCTATCTATCTATCTATCTATCTATCTATCTATCTATCTATCTATCTATCTATCTATCTACATCAAATTTATTTAATTACAGATTATCATGATACAACTGTATTTTGGTACAGGATCGTTTCATCTGATTTATTATTCGTAGTATTGTTTAGTTTCAAATGTAGTGTTCCCTAATTTTACACCATTCACACACACACATTGCTCTTAGTATGGGGCTGATTGACTATTCAGAGGGGCTCTGACTGAGAGGCTTTGTTTGAGTTGTCAGTCCTCCAGCTCCACACAGGAGCTTGATGACTTGACTTCGATGCCTCTTTGTGTCAAAAACCAAATGACTAAATGGGTGAAAACTTGATTATTATGGTTGCAGCGACACAATGACACAGCAGGAGCTCTTATTTACAGGCGAAGGTGAGAGAACAAGTGTGAGCACTGTAAATCACAACCACTGACACAACCACAGACACACATACAGCCTAACATTGCACCTGCCATATAGGTGCACATGGCATTGTGAGCACCAGAGCTTGATAGTCTGGCACCAAAATAGACCATTTAGAGCAGTGTTAGCATTCCTGTTTGTGTCACCCTGTCAGAGTGTCAAACTCTCTTCACTTTAGCCAGGAAAGAAGAGCAGTACATATCTAAGTGAATAAAAAGGAGATGCAGCTCATACCACTATAGCATCCATACATACCAATGACTTTGCAGATCATCTCCCAAAAACTCAGATCCACAGGTCACCACAACAAGAAAAATCCTCTATCATGTATTCTTTACTGTAAATCAAACTTAAAAGAGATAGTTCACCCCAAAATCAAACATACATTTTTTGTCTCTTACCTGTAGTGTTATTTATCAATTTAGATTATTTTTGGTGTGAGCTGCCAAATTTTGGAGATACCAGCTGTAGAGATGTCTGTCTTCTCTTTAACATAATGGAACTAGATGGCACTTTGCTTTTGGTGCGTCAAAAGCGCCAAAAAAACATTTGAAAACTGAAAAACAGAAATCATGATCCGGTTACTCAAGATAATCCACAGACCTTGCGGTGAGCAGTTTCATGCAGGAACTATAGGAGCTGGGCTACTGTATAAACTAGAGGTGGACCCGAATATTTATTTCATACAAATATTTTTTTTAAGTATTTGTTTTTCGGGAAGAAAAAAAAGCTGGTGTGCTTATAATTATGAGTGCAGTGGGTTAAAATATTGGCAAAACAGCAATACCCAGAGTTAATGGCAAAACAGCTATTAAGTGCAGTAAACCGTGGTCAAGCCAGCCGCATCTTTGTTTTTGATACACGTCTACTCATGGCTTCACCTTCTTCTATGCTCACCGACTACTATATTATCGATTTCCTAACGAGTTTCCCAAAGTGAAAAGTGGACACATAGATTACGGTTTCATCCAGTACCTTCCAAACGAAAATGGTATGTGGTTAAAAGAGCATTAACCAACTGTATAAGCAGTCCGCAATCTTTGGCTTTGAGTTGTTCTTTAAGATCACGCAAAGTGACCTGGATAATAGTTTTAAGCCCCTTGGAGACCACAGTAAATCAACCTTGTAATGTGAAAGGAAAATACAGAAATCAAGACTGAAATGGAGGGCAGAGTCATTCCGACCCCTGGTCTCCAGGGGCACTCCGTCGTTACATCTGCAGGGCAAAGCAGTGCATGTGGCAGTGGTGATTACAGTAAGCGTCACCCAGATGTTGTTTGAAGGTTCTCTGCCGATTCATTGATGCAAAGACATTCACAAAGGCATTAATTCAAAAAAGAAGCTCAAATTAACATGAGCTGGGCAGATTCCATCTCACTCAGACAGACACTTGACAGACTTTTGACAATCGACAGGTGACAGGTGAAGAGTTTCCTCAGGCATATTTTTGCCTGACAAAGATAGAACATCATGCAAAGAGACTGTGTCTGTCACAGGTTGGTCTCATTGGAGCAAAAACATAGACATCTCCCTGCAGACTCATTTGGTCACCTATATGGTTTGACATTATCTTTACATTTTGAAAGCTGCATTGTCTGATGTCAAATGGAAAACTGAAAATGCACATTGTGTTCTACACCTGAGTGGCTCCACATGCTTCTCGTGTTTAGTGAAGCGTCTCTCTGTCACATACAAACTGAGAAGAGACACAAAATAATTTTTTCCCCCACTACAGGCCACAATATGTCATTGACATTAAAAACAAATATCTACTGTATATGAAAAGGGTTCTAGCTGAACTCGGCCTGTTTTTAGTAAATTTGAAATCTATGTTCTTGTAAAAATGAACATTAGCACAACATCGCTGTCAAATAAACTGAAACTAAAACCATAACTGCACATTTTCTTTTCAGGTATAAAAACATTTTCTCTACCTTCATGGTGGCCTGGAGAGAGCTCTGGCATAAGGACTAAAAGAGTGAAAAACCATTGAGAAAAAGGAGGCACGTGAGAGGACACGCAGGCCACTTCAGCGGGAGGTTTGGACCCATTACAAGCGTCATTGTATCCCCACAGCAGGTAACATATACCTGCTATTTAACTGGAATACTGGACGACACAGAGTGTTTCAGAGTCAGTGCTTAATGGCTCTTTGAAAATAGAAACACATAGATGGTGGCTATGATTGCTGATCTTTGAAAATGCCGTTTTCATGTTCCAGGTTACTGGTGACTCATTCTCGCCTAAAGACCCATTTCCTGTCATGAGTGTGGGGGGAAAAGGTGATTACAAGGCGACAGAGCATATTAAGATTATGTCCTCCTTTTTCCCAAATGCCATAGGTTAATAAGAACTTATAATCATTCATTCTTCTGATTCTTTGTTGCAAAGAGCAGGCAGTTACCATGTTAATGAACGCTAAAGACATTTTCAACTGCTTTTTATGCCTTTATGTATATCCTGTCTTTATGGATATCCTGAAGATCAGATGCTGAATGATAACAAGTTTTAGATAACGCCATGACGATGAGAGACATTGCACTATATATTTTTCATGCATCATCTTTTGTAACAGCTGATAAAGAATGTCAGCTCTGTATGGTCTGTTAAAGTTTATAAATATGAGATTTTTATTGCAATGTATTAAAACCAGCCATTTGGAATCTTTTTAGATTGAGAGTATTGCTTCAGAAAAGTAAGTCTTACTAGTCATTGTTTAATCACATGAGTTTTTGTGTGTACTTAAAGTATTTTGACTGACATGAAACAGCCATCTGAATCATGAGTGATGAGGCCAGATATGCACCAGCCAATTACAGAATGAAAGATAATGTACAAATTTGAGTGAGGAGGGCTGATCAATCCCCCAACTTTTCATCAAGCTGTTCCCACTAATAAATTATTTTTTAAATAAATGATGTACAAAAAAAAAAAGTGACAGATGTAAGAAAACATTACCTGGATATTCAATAAGGTATTTGTATATATCAGGTTTGTCCATTTTGATTGAGGTCAACCCCTATTTCTTTAATTAAGTTGTAATGAGGTCTGTGCCCCTGATCAGAGCTGTTGGTCCACACCTTAAGCATGGGGCAAAAATACTATTGCCTAGGCTGCACAGCACATATACGAGCATAGCATAATTTTGTCCATACCACTTCAATGTTGAATGATAAAAAAAGAGAAGGGACATCAGCAGCTTTTTTTTACTGCACAGGTTGTTGTGTGCCTACCAATGTTGAGACCAAACCTACACGCTTGAAAATTAAATATACAATATCACTGTACTGGGAATGAAGTCTATAAAATCACTCTAAGGAGCAAAAAAAGCAGAGAGGTTACAGGCATGTACATCAAAAACATTGCTCCCTAAGGTACAATTTAAATATACCTTCACTTTAAATATCCAATAAGCAAAAAAGTATCTTGAGAATGAAGAAAATATTTGAGTTTATTCACCAAAGGTTTCTAGGCTTAAAGGTGTGATGGTGTTGAAACACCATCAAGTGTGCTGTAACTGATTATAAGTCTTATAAGTCAAGTTGATTAAATGAGCACTTTTCTAAATAGTTTCTTATTTCAGTGTCTCATCACTCAGTGTTTACGCCTATTTTAAGCCTATGTATATTTGTCTTGAGTCTTAATTATTTAAATTGCAGTTTTCATATAATTTGGCTAAAGGAAATAAATTAAACACTTCAAAGACTGCAAATTGAACACAACAGTTATCTAATTAAAGAAGTTAGGTTAAATGTCATAGGTGATGTGTTCAGGAGACCCAAAACCTATCTCAACATGGAAGGAATTATCATTGTTATTATCCACCTTTAAAATCAATCTGGTTCTAAGCAACTGGAATGCACAGTCAAGGTACAGAGTGTCGCCTAACTGCCAACTGTAAATTAGGGTGGTGAAGAAAAACTGCTCTATTTTCTAATAGGAATTTTTCACAGTGCCTGGAATAAGGGGATCTATTTCTCAAGGGACTTATTTTTCACTTTGAATTACTCCTCCAGTCCATTCATCTCCTGGCCAATAAAGTCTAAGATCCTGCCGACGCTTTGTCATTTTGGAGATTTGCTGTCAGTCCTGATGAATCACATTTCATCTCTCTGTTAACATGTTTCTAATGCTCAGACTAAAGCTAAAGGCCCTCAAAGTCCTGGAGAATTAAAAGAAGATAATAAGGGAAAGAGTGAAGTATATTCAAACTAGAAGAAATAGAAGTGTTGCACCAGCTCATACATCTGTTTAATTGTTTTAACTCCAGGGCAGAACTTACATTAAAATGTTTCAAATATTGTTATTCATCTTTGCAGAGTAAATCGATCTTGATTGTTTTGGAGCAAATGGAAGTAATTTGCTGACATAAGCTAATGCAAACAGCATTGAATGTGTTGTTGATTTGTTACCATAGTAAGAAATCAGTCATAATGAAAGTCTACTGTAAATATCAATATAAACCATAAGAAATTTTCTAGATAATTACTTAGGTCATCACCTATGAAATACAATAGCTGAGAGCAGTTTTGCACCATCTATAAATGTCTAAAATACTGTATTCCATAGGATAAATAAAATGGATCTGTTGTGCCAGAAGCAAACCTGTTTGGAAATGTGGACCGTCTACCTCGACAGTCAGTTTCTATCTGCTCTGCTGCACTTATTTTACCCACTAAAGCAAAACACCAAACCCCTGAAGCTATCAGACTTTCCTCTTAGATGAAGAGGTTTGTTTTTATTTCAGCAGGTGAATGCGACCAAATAGGAAAAAAGACAGCACCTTGTCCATCAAAGAAAAAATTCTGTTGCACTTATATGAGTATTGGAAACATAGTGCCTGAGGATTTTATCAGGTTAGACTGCTGTCTCTGTACTATATATTGTTTAGCTTTCGTTTAGTCTTGGATCATTACATAATAACAATCATAACATTAGTGTATCAATCCTGTATGTACTAGATACAAAAGATTTTTTAAAAATCAATGCATTCATACCTGCCGAATCTTAAATTGAAGTGTGAATTGTAGCTTTCTGCAAGTTATTATTACATTGTTTCCTCTACAATATCTGTCTGGAGATAATAAAGTAGAAAGAATAAAACTGAATGCATACATGCCAACAGAGACTGCCTATGGATTTCCGAACCAAGAGTTACTAATGCAGAAGTGTGTTTTGGTTTATAACACAAAACAATGTTCTCTTTCTCACGCAGCCCTCTTCATTGACTTATCCGAGGCCTTTGATACAGTTTGACACAATCTACTGAAAACATTTTACTAAACAGATTGTCGTCGATTGGTCAACATGAGATTACTTGTAACTGGTTCCAAAACTACTTAACCAATAGAACACAAGCAATAGTAGCAGATGAGGTGACCCTTCCTGTTGGTCAATAAAGGAGTACCCCAGGGAACTATTCTTGGACCTCTATACTGTGTGCTTTGTACGTAAATGACATTGCCATGGAATTAGAAAACTGTAAAGTTCATATGTACAGTATGCTAATGATACAATATTATATTCCTCAGTGCCCTCTAACAGACAAGCCCCTTCATAGTGCTTTTAACTCAATCCAACATGCTTTGGCTAGTCTAAAACTGGTACTGAATGCCAGTAAGACAAGTTAATGTCAAAATAGAACATTAACCCCATTGATTCACATTGTCCACCTTAGGCAAAGTAAACATTAAATGTGTCCAACAGTACCTGGTTATCAGGCTAGATCAAGATTTGTCTATTATGGCACACATCTTCAATATATTCAAGGAAATTCAAACCCAGAATTGCTTTTCTTTTTAGGAATAAATCCTGCATAACAATTTTTTTACTAGAAAAAAATTTTCAAGCTACAATATTACCAGTCTTAGACAGTGGAGATACACTCTATACTTATGCACGGGTCTCAGTCTTGAAGCCAGTGGACGCTATATACATTATCATAGCGCACTACGGTTAATCACAGGTGCTAGCTTTCAAACTCACCACTGTGACCTGTGTTGCTCTGTTGGATGGTCTTCTTTGACTCAGCAGAGGAGGCAACATGATATTCTTTTGATATATAAAGCATCAATTGGTAAACTCCCTCTATATTTGACAAGTCTTTTGTCAGTCAACAGCAATAGCTGTGAGGAATACAACTAGATCTCAAGACTGGATTACTCTAAAAAAACACAGAGGTATGGGACTGAATGGGGGAATGCTGCATTTTGTTTTCGTTTTGTTTTGTTTTTTTGTTATTTTTATTCCATTATGTGAAATAACCTTCCATCTGTAAAGCTAAGCTGTCCTGTCTGGTATCATATAGTGTTTTTAAAGAACGAGTGGCTGAACAACTCGAAGGAAAATACAACTGTATTTGCAATTGTTTTTGTTTCCAAAGTGTCTGAAACAAGCCCCCACTTAATATGAAAGAGGAGACAAAAAGAAGAAAAGACACAATGGACAAAGTTTTTCTGCCAAGGATTGAAGAAAACCCATTTGGTGTGTTTATGGGACTGTGCCTTGACTCACCCTTTTATCCTGTGACGAGACCTCAAAAACAGATACAGTTATGATGTTCAGGTTGTCAATAAAAAGTCAGAGTCAACAGTTTTGTACAGTAAAGGCTTGTATCCCTCAGGGCTCAGAGTGTTCGCTGCTGTGCTGGTTTTGTTTATTTGTCTCTCTCAAGTTCTCTTGTGCAGTCCCTAGAGATATCAACATTAAATTGCTTTTTGGTTCAGAAGCTACTCAGATGCATTAGAACTTGTAATGGACTTTGCCTCGGTGAAGGCGTCAGACGGCGTATTGATTGTGCCTACTGGGTACAGCTGAAACTGCTTCACACCTTTGAATAATTCATGTCCGTATCACAATTATTGTCCTAATTGTAACAGTGTTTGGATGGCAAACTGGTAGGAAGGAAAAAAAGAACTTATTTTGTCTCTCTTTCTCTGCCTGCCCCTTATTATTTGAAAGAGGGAACAGTAATGTGATCATTTTTCATACATTATAATCATATCCATTATGAAGATGATAACTTGTGTTGCCTGAAAGGCAAACAAAGTTTTAGACGGATCACGCCTCTTAGTTTTAATTAAAAATCACAGACAGCTTAATTGCGGTGCAGTTGTGCTCTACTGGCCTGTGATTGCTTCAGAAACTGGGGACGAGCAGTGGGGAGTTGAGTCTGGACTAACCCTTCCTTCTACAAGTTTCTTATCACGGTGTAATGAAGTCTCCTTAGAGGAGGATTCTTTAAGTTGTACTTTGATATGTAAAACTCACTGAGACAAAATGTCACTTGAACTCATTCTGCATGCACCTGAAAGTCAAGCGATGCACTTAAGGTTCTTCTGCACTTTGAGACTATTTTGTCCATACTTGCATCTCATGAAGTGAGCCACTTTTGAAATGTACCTCAGCAGAATCATGAATTTCTGAATTGATGATCCTGACCTGTAATTCACTGCTCTTAACAATATGTAAAATGCCATACATATTTATGAAAATCTCAGCCTCTGGCTTACATTTAGCTGATTGTGCACTTATTCATGCAGCCTGATTTGGACATAATCCATCATTATGTCTTGAAGCAGTGGCTACCCCAAATGCCTCACCCTCTGCATCCATCCATCCTATTCTGGGTGTATTGAATTATCACTGAACTTAAATGAAACAATAAAAATAGCATGAGCTTATCTGTGAAATTTGAATGGGTTTAAAATGCTCTTGTTGCTTTAAACATTTGCTGCTTGTTTTCCCTGTGTTTCAACTAATACACAACAACTTAACAACTGTTTGCAAACTCTTATCAGTGTAAAGACAGCCTGTCCTCACTCCCAACACTTTGAATACAGCTATCTGGTCAGTGGCCCTACACTTCTGATTATGACGCTATAGTTTCCCCTCTAGCGTCATTTCTGAAGTCTAAAGATGACTTATTTTGGTCTTTACCTTATGTAAAGTATAGCAACCTACAGTTCGTGACATAAAGTGGTTTTGGTGCCGAAACTTAATCAAACTGTAACTGTTTCACAACGTTAATAACAGTCCAAAAGTCAGAATTTGTCATAAAATGTGAAATGTTTGTCAGCAAGCTTTAGTTTGAAAGTTTAACCAGATTTTGCATATTTATAAGTGATACCAAAAGTGACCCAGGAGGGGTAACAAGAGCGTTGTACAATGTAGTTTTGGCGCTTTTATGACCACTGACTGGGAGTGAGAACATGTTGTTTAAATTTTGATTATACGCATTTTATTTCATCTACAAATCCCCTTCCTTCTTCTTTTCTTTGTTCATGAAGTGAGAATATCTGTTTTTTTCATTTCTTGTGATTTTCTTTTTAGCTTCCTCACATCTGTTTTTTCTACACAACCATGGTTGTTCCAATTTGTTCTCCCATTTGAGAACCTCTTATCTGTTTGCTGTTGCCTCCCTGCCACTCTTTGAGCATGGAATCATAAGATTTGATCAATGATGCTGTAATGCAGTGGGTTGAAAGACTCCTGTAATCACAAATGTCTTCTCTTTTTTTTTTGTCAGTTTGCCAAAAAGGGATGAAACACGATTGACCAGTGTTAGAATCTGCATAGAAAAATAAACACAAAACAATGTGCATTAGAAGCTGTCAGTGACTAAACAGTGAAGTGTTAGAATGGGCTTTTATTTGATAAGATGGAGAAAAAAAAAAACAAGTTCAGAAAGAAATATTAGGCAAAGCATTATCTGACATTTTTGAAAGACTCCAGTTTTCATAAGTTAAGATTAAAAAGTAGTATTGATTTCCCTACAATAACAACTCCTCTGTTAATCCTCAGCATAATTTTCCCTCAACCAAATGTAGCCTCAGTCCGAATTTCCTTGAATTCCTCAGCCAATGACAGAACCACACATTGACACAGCAATACTTACAGCAACAGCTATAACATTGATTTGTGTGAAATAAACTATTAATTAAAAGTGTAAATTAATTATACGATTTGTCATCTTATTTTTTTGTTTTGTTCTGACAACATAATGACATGGGTGCGGTTTGTTTTCGCTCTCTGTTTCTCTTACTGCAGAAAAGTGGGTGACACATTTACACTGCACTTGTCACATAGCACGTTGAGACGTGTCTCAGTTATATTAGTATTAATTTAATACTAAATGATTTTGAAACTCAACTGTTGAATGTGCACAAAAATAGGCATCTTTAATGTGTAGTACTAGTATTAATGTACTATTTTTTTTTTTTAAAAGGCCATCAGATGACACAAACTATATCTGACATCATTCTCCAAGATAGAACCTGTTATTACTGTCATAGTATTAATCTGGCGCATCAGGGAATCCACAAATATGACATCAATCGATCCAGTGATGCTGTAATGCTGTGTATGTCTGTATATCGCCTGACATCTAATTAAATGTGTCAGACAACTCAGTTGACTTTGCCCCCTAGCACAATAGTGCTGTAATATGTGACATATCTGGTTAACCCTCCTCTTAGTCAGCACAGATGTTGATCTGTACAAGTGACTAAATTAGCTTTTGGACAGCTGTCTGTTTTTGGGTAAAATTCTGCTAAAAAATTGGCAAAATCTTTAGCTGTGGTTTGTCTTCAGTTAATAAATTCCATGTAGATGCATTTGTATAAACATTAGGCAAACAGGATGATTTAGAGTGCCGTCATAACAAGGTCAAGTCACTCACCAATGAAGCGCAGACGCTTAGTCTTGCGCAACATAAGGATCAAGGTTGTCGACGGTTACAAGTGGAAAGTACTTATTTGCACTCTTTATGTACAGTAATTCCACTTATTTGTTCCATTTGACAAAATGCAATGCCTGCATGGTGCAAAACATTACATATGCCAACAAACAAGGGATGTTTAAAAAATAATGACAGTAACCTGATTTCTTAAAGTAGAAAGTGCAAGCACACACGGTAAAGTTGGTGTGTCGGAAGCTTTGAATTGCCATTGTGAGGATTAATAAAGAATGAGCTTCTTTAATGTTTTGCCTGAGTGAGCTCATAAAAGCCGACATGTGGTGAAGGAAGAGCTGGAATACAAATAAACTCAGGCCCAATAAATGTCACTTCTTTTCTTTTGTGTTTGCAAGGCATGCAGCAGCAAATAGGAGACTTGAGTGTCCACGACAGGGAGAAAAAGGCAGGGAAACTAATTTTGCACAAGCTTGGCAAAGGGCACGGCAAAATGCTCTCAATTTGTCATGCACAATTGGCTGCTTGCTTTTTCGAGAGCAGAGGAAGAAAGCTGTGTTTTCATGTAAGGTCTGTGCTTTATCTGATTCAACCTCATCACTGAAGACTCACAGAGAATCTGATTGCAGAGTTGCAAGAATGAGCATTTGTCAAATGCAAATGTCTTCCTCTATCCACAGTACATTTTGTCTGTGTGCCTTTTCTTTTTGCTCAACTCCACCTTCACCACCTACTTATTCACATATTCTGATTCACCCTGTACGCTTTGCTGATTCAATTCCATCTTGAGGTAGTTCTGCAACTGTCTCGTGTCAATGAATGAGTTTCTAACTGAAGAATATTTTTTACTTTTTTTGCAGGGCCATTTTGAACTGACAGTGCTTCTTCTCTTCCAGAAGAGCAGCCCATGTGAAAGAGCTATCAGACTAGCAGTGGTTTCATAAAAGGCTAATCGGTGAGGTGAATGCTACCTGAAACCTCACTATGTAAAATTGGTTTGCAGAGCTGGTTTTATGGGCAGTGAGGTGGAAGGTGGTCAGCTGAAGTTCAGTTTTTGATGGTTTTTGCACACTGCACTGATTCCCTCCACAGTTCTGCAAAGCTAAGAATGTAATGTGACCAGTGTCTGGCCTTTGCAGAAAGAACCTCTTTCATCCGTTTCATTTCTCACCTCTGGGTACATCTTATTTTTTGTCTTTCCAGCATCAATGAAGTTAATGAAGAAAGAAAAACCATACTCATGAGGGGGAAATATATTTGTGCTTAATGTAGGAGGTACTTTCCCAGTCTAAGCTTATTATTGGTCAGTTTTTTAAGCCATGTTTGCACCAGGGATCTAAGGATGACAATGTTGGTCAGTCTGTCAATCCATCTGCCCAGCAGCGTATGGCAGTGACGACGGGCCCCACTGCACACAATTAAGACCCTCTTGCTTGCTCGTTACTATGAAGCGTTCACACACTCTCTCACACACACACACACACACACACACACACACACACACACACACACACACACACACACACACACAATGTGTGAATGTGTTACTTAGGTTATTGTTTGGGGAAAGCAAAGAAGTCAAACAGAAAGCTAGAACCATAGAGTTCCAACATTAAAAGTGCTGAAAGGGGGAAATAAACATCAGCGCCAGAGAGCAGAGGAGCTGTCTATTATACTGTGGGGCTGAAATGACCACTGATTTTAAAAATAAACACTTGGTGCAGTAACCTCATGAGTGCAGTCCTATTCTATATAAAAGCAAGAGATGATTTTAAAATCAAGCCCATACCACACGACGAGACGGAAGAGAGCAGCAATATTTAACAAAAAACAACACCATGTCCGTGCCCCTGTCCACACAGTCTGCATAAAATAATAATCAAATAATAAATTCATTGCTCAACAAACAGCATTATTTCTGCCATGTAGCCAGGTAAAAATAGACTCCGCGAGTACACTGTGTGGAGAGCCAAGTAACTAAAGATGTGACGTTCACGACCGATCCGATTCTATTGAACGGCTCTTTGGTAGGAACGAGGGGATCCAAGTCGTACTTGAGAGCCGTTCTTTATATCGTTGTGCCCAAATTTCAATGCCTGCCCTAAACCCATTCCACTCCCATTTATGTGGACAGTGAGAATCAGCACAAGTGGAAGACTCCACAAGTGGTCGAGTTAAGCAGAACACCCCATTCACAGAACACACCCCTCTTCCCCGGCTCACCGAGAGAGAGAGAGAGAGAGAGAGAGAGAGAGAGAGAGAGAGAGAGAGAGAGAGAGAGAGAGAGAGAGAGAGAGAGAGCAGCAGTGGTCGAGCGAGCTAGAGAGTGAGTGAAGAGAGGGAGCGGCGTTAGTTTATTTTTACTATGGTGAAAATGAAGAAGTGAATCAAAGAAATAAAAACTTTATTTTTAACGTATGGGGAAAAATGAGCCAAACTCTGGATGTACTTTAGCAATAAAGGCAATGATAAAGCGGAGTGCAACATTTGCAAATCAAAAATATCATTTAAAGCGGGGTCAACAAACAATCTTCTTCGCCACTTAAAAACACAGCATCCAACGGTGAAACTGGCCAATTTGAGACGTTCCAACGACAGTGATGACCAAGATAAGGACAGTGCCAGTCCTTCTGCTGAAACCACTACATCAGGTACAAGTCAGTCATCCACTGTCACTCATGCATCTACCTCTGAAACTAGCACTAGGCCTACATCATTAGCTCTCATACAGGTGCAAGACCCAAAAGAAGACAGATATCACTCCATGATTATGCAGCACCTGTCATAAACCCATTGGGACAGGGGAAGATAGATAAAGAGCTTGCTAAAATGATTGCTACTGACTTCCAGCCATTCAAAATTGTGGAAGACAAAGCATTCCAGCGATACTGCAATGCTCTCAATCCTTCCGACATTTTTCCATCAAGGAAGACAATATCCCAGACAGTTTCAAATATTTATCAGAGGGAAGCTGCATTGCTGAAAGAAAGGGTGTGTAAAGTGTCAGCAGTTTGCTTAACCACAGATTGTTGGACATCAAGGGCTACAACCTCATTTATGGCAATTACATGCCGTTTCATTGAAGATTTCTTTGAATTAAGTGAGCGGCACACGGCAGAAATCCTGGTTGAAAAGCTTCTCAGCATTGCAAAGGATTGGAAAGTGGAAGATAAAGTGGTTTGCTGCATAACTGACAATGCTGCTAATATTATGAAGGCCATACAAATCACAAAATGGACCCACCTTCAATGCCTGGCACGTACTATCAATCTAATTGCCAGAGATGCCCTCAAGTGCCTAAAACCCATTCTAGATAAGGTGAAAGAGGCAGTGGAATACTTTCTCAGGAGCACACTAGGTGCAGAAAAACTGAAGGCCACTCAGATCCAAATGGGGTTGGCAGAGGTATGACCCAAACAGGACTGCATCACAAGATGGAATTCAACATATGATATGTTGAAGAGTTTTCTGCAGTCGAAGGATGCCATTATCTCTACCCTGGCCATCATAAAGGCATCGGTCACCCCTTTGTCCCAAGATGAATGGAGCATATTGCAGGAGGTGTGCACTATCCTGGAGCCCTTTCAAGAAGTCAGTGCAGAGCGGTATGTTGTTCCATAGTTAAGAGTTGGGCAGCTGTAGCTTTCTATAACATGCATGCAAAAATACCTGATAACAAATTATACATATTTGAGTGTTTTATTTCTATTATATAATATGATGTAGATGGCGGTGTAGTATAAGTATAGTGTGCCATTGTTGGTAACACAACTATAAAAGTTGTCTCACTATGTATAGTAATATTCCCTGTTTTATAGTGAACTCTGCCAGCAATCCGGTCAACAAGAAGGCAGCGCTGCACAAGGATGAGTTGTTTGGAGCCATTTCTATGAGCGGGCAGCTGGTGCAGTCTCAACAAGGAATCCCACAGCAGATGCCATCATGGAGGTGCGGTCTTACCTACCTACCTTCTCTCCAAATCCTCAGACCCTCTCAAGTGGTGGGAAAGTCGGGCCACCATGTACCCTAGGCTCAACAAGCTCACGGCAGAAAAGCTTTGCACTGTCGCAACGTCAGTTCCGTCAGAGAGAATATTCTCCAAGACTGGGCAAATGATCACAGAGAGGAGAAATCGCATTAAGCCCTCAAAAGTGAGGGAACTTGCTTTCCTGAATGCAAATTTGCCATAGATGATGGCATGGTGCTTGAGTAGTAGTTTGGCTTGCCTCAGATTGAATCAAGTTGCTTTAAACAAAGAAAAAACTATTAGTGGATGTTGGATAACAATAATATCTGTATTAGATGTTAATTAAAGAATGACGTAGGATATTTGCTTTAAAATGTTAACCTAGTAAATAAGATAGTGAACATGTGGAGTTCCACAGGGAACTCTTTGTTGTCTATATAAATGATTTACCAAGTGTGATACAATCTGATGCATATCTTTTTACGGATGGCACAAAAATATTTAGAATAATTTCTAAGGACACTGATAAGACCCATCTTCAGGAGGATCTCCATAGCATGAGTAATTGGTGTGATCGGTGGTTACTGAAATTAAATACAGAAAAATGTAAACATTTACACAATGGGAAATCACATGACATCATAGTTAATTACTCGGTTGGAGAATTGGTGGTTCAGTAAGTGGACGAGGAAAAGGATATAGGTGTAGTGGTTGACAGTTCACAGAAAAATTAAAAAGCCAAACTCAATGCCGGCGATAATTAGAAGAACTTTTCAGAATTTATGCAAGGAAATAGTTTTACCATTATATAAACCCTTGGTGAGATCTCATCTTGAATTTGCAAGTTCGGTCTGGTGTCCTTATAAATTAAAAATATATAGAAAAAATTGAGAAGGTCCACAGAAGAGCTACTAAACTAATTCCAGTTCTGAAAGAGATGTCATATGAAGAGAGGTTAAGAAAATTACAATTACCAACTCTAGTATACAGGAGACATAGAGGAGATACGATTGAGGTCTATAAGCTCGTTCATAGAATATATGACATCACAGCCGAGCCTGTCATCCACTTTTGGAAATGTAGGTATAAGTTGAGAGGGAACTCCTTAAAATTATTCCCACTAAAGTGTTTCTCTGAAAAGAGAAAAAATTTCTTCACACTTCGTGCTGTAAAAGCATGGAACGAGCTTCCAGAGGATGTAGTGAGGGCTCCTTCAGTTAATTCTTTTAAAAACAGATTTGTGATGATTTGTGAAACTACTGATTATTTGAGAAACTATTGATTATTTGTGAAATTATTGTGTGATATTATGATTCTAAATAACTACAGTATATTGTGTTAATGTTTTGTATGGTTGTTCGTTTTGAGTTGTTGAGTCTGGAGTGGAGGATTTATATCCTGTACCAGAAAACTTTCAATAAATTTCAATAAAATAAATGGTTGAGATTATACCTGTGAATGTGAGCATGTTAGTATGCTGACATTAGCATTTACCTCAATTTCTTCATTGTTTGTCTTAGGGTTAAGAGAGCTTTGCGAAGAGGAAAAGTGCAAAGAGTTTAATCTGCATTGAGCACAGGCTGCCTTCTTTAGCCACAGGTCCACCCTGCTTTCCAGCTCAGCTGTGCCCTAGTATTGCACATCTCTGCTTACTCTCTCCACCTCTGGGCCAACATACATGCACACACAGACACACACACACACACACACACACACTGTTTGTACTAAACTCATAGAGACAAAGCCAACAGCATACTGTAGATCACTGAAAAGAAATAGCTAACAAACCTGTTATAAGCACTCTTTGATACACACACGTGCATGCACATCTTCCTCACTCAGTCTATCAAGTCTGTTCCCCAAAGCTAGCAACCATAAGAGAAAGAGAAGACACAAGCAGAGCCCTTGAGCTGCAAGGGCCCAGGGCCAAAAAGCAACTTAAATCAATTCCATTTGATTAGGTGCCACGGCATACACTACATCTTATAATTCCATTAACACAGGGATGGATTTTCAATGAATGTAACTGCAGGCTCCTGGTTGGGCATAATTTTGTGAAATGAAATACAGCAAGGGTGTCAATTCCTTCCTTTTCTTCTTTGTCTCCGCCCCGTTTGCAGATAAGCGCTGCCTCATCCTTATGCTGAAGTCTTGATCTTCTCCTTTTTGCAAAGCTGCTTTTTCCCCCTCAACGGCATCTTAAAATGCTTTTAGAATGCTCACACTAAATTATTTCACACTTTATTATATCAGCTTTGGCTCAATAGGCCGTGGAAAGCCCACCATGCTATTGCCTGATTTAACCCTAACTACTGATAAATAAATCCTGTATATATGCCATTAGTTACAGCACGGTGAGGTTGTGCATTTCAATAAGGTCCATTGCTATTTCTCTGCTTTCCCTTTCTCCTAATATCAGACCCAAAGCCAGGATTTTGACAGAGGGTTGGACAGACAATTATTGTGATTACACGTGTCGCCTACAGAGGGAAGTGGCTGGTCCTTGGAGAACATCAGAGCATGATTGGAGCTATGGTGTGATTTTAAAGACCCAGAGTAAAATATCTATCAGGAAGCCAGTAAAGACAGCTAGATTTACTGCATGACTGCTGCAATTTTATGCCCCACTAATCAACCTTTACTGTATTGCACTAGGCTAAGTTAAGGCCAGGGATATTGGGACTTCTATTTCATGGCATAGGCAATTATACATAGCCTTAGGCCTGTTGCTATATGACCCATTGTATCCTGTCACACCAGCTGAACAACAAATAAGAAATTGTTTGGTCTCATGTTCTTTTCTCCATAGGTCCATCAACCATGTATGCACGTGCAGTGTGCAGAAAGTTTCCACTTCTTGAACATTTTGCTGATTTTTAAGGCCTTGCTCAGAAGATGAACCCACATTTGAACTTTTCCAAGTGCACTGTGAACTGTTTGCTCTTGTCTTTTGTTTTTGAGATCACTGATCACAGTCAACTCAGAGTAAACTGGTCCTTAAGCTGCTGCAGACTTTGTGTCAGACACGGTGCTACATCTTTAATGCAGTGCTAGCTGGGACGCTCATCAAATATTTGTGTCTTTCCCAGTCAAGCAACGCTGTGCTTACACTGGCTGAATAACTCAGCGGCCCCATGTCCTCTCTCAAAACATCGTCCTGCGTTGAATGGATGCTGTAGACATCTGCATTGACAGAAAGTCCCTGATGAACAATCCATCAGGCCCCCGAGGACGGACAAAAGCTTGGGCCACTCAAAGAACTTTTAAGATGACGAATGTAAGTAGCAGATGAACAGAATTCCCAGAATAAATGCTGACCAAGTTTTTGTGTGTGTGTGTGTGTGTGTGTGTGTGTGTGTGTGTGTGTGTGTGTGTGTGTGTGTGTGTGTGTGTGTGTGTGACATCAATAAGCTAAAGCATACTTCTGATATAAGTGTTATAGTGTTATATCTGACTAACTTTACAATGAAAGCAAACATACATGCAAGTACATACATGCCTGTGGCACGGAATAAATTACAAAGGTGCTGTTGCTGCAATTCTTTTTGAATATGATCTGTTAGGGCACATTTGTTAAGTATTTCCAGCTGAGATTGGTTTCATAAATAAATCTTTTTTTTTTTTTTCCTGAAAACTACTTACTGACCTGTAGTCTCAAGGTCCAACCCATTCTCACGAGGGCAACAGGATAAAACTGTAAATCCACGAGTATGAATATTCATACAGTTCTTGTCATTAGTGCATTACAGTAATAGATGAGCAAATCTGCGCTGTAGTTTCTCCGTGGTTCAATATTTAACTGCGAGCCAACAACACTTTGCCAGCGAGGGAACGGAGCAACCACTGTGCCAGTTCATGTTGAGGAAAGGAAAATCAAGGGGAGATTTATGAGCATAATAATGAATCCTATGCCTGCTTTAATTACAACAATCCTGAACTCTTTGAAGTATGAGTTTGCAGCTGGAAATCATTTGCCTTGTGTCTAAGTCCTTTACACTGAACAGATAAGCATGGATCAAGTATTAAATTTGCATGTTGGTGAGATTTTTTTTTTTTTCTCGTATTTGTCCGTATTGCTGTTAACAAATTGCAGCAAAAGGAGATTAATTACCAGCACTGGTCACATGTGTATTACAGAGCAAATTCCGGATTCACTTTGACTTTGTTTTGCATCATGACTGCAGACGATGCTCATATATTTCATGAATGATTTTTGAATGTCAACCAAGCGTCGTTAGAGGGCCAAAGAGGAGCCCTGCGCAGATGCTCTTCACCCACGTTGTCTCTGATGCACCTGTCCCCGCTGTATGTCAAGTGCGCCAACTGTTCCAAACCAAGCTAAGCAAGGCAAACAGATCACAATCAGTGCCAAAGCAGGTGTGTGACAGTTCCACCTGTGTTTCACCAGGCATTCGCTTCTCTTTCTCTTGCCCAGATAAAGAGTCTGATCGCTGGCAGAATAAAAAAAGGACCCGTCAGCTCCTGGCAGGCTGGAGCTATCCAAAGAATCTGACTCCCACAATACCCACCTATCCCCAGATGCTGACATGGTGGTGGGTTAGGGGGGAGGGGGTGTTGTCAGGCTTCTTAGACTAATAGTTACCAGTCAGCCTGTTGATGACAGTTGTTTTTGATTTTTCATTTACATCGGATTTCCATATTTTCACCTTAACCTTTGTGGACTCATCAGAGATCAGTTGAAAGCATAACTTAAGAAGTCATTTATGCAAATTAGTCTAAATGTAAAAACTTGCCTCATTCATATTTCAATAGTTAATTCAATCATCTAATCATCATCTCATTTCCACATCAATGCGGTGTTATGATACGATATGATAAAATGCTGGACCTCACAGGACTGTTGTGACACACAGATTAATTTAAATATGCAACCATTTGCCTGAACTGGAGAATCAGTATTTTTAACTCGAAATAAATACTCTACTTCAAACTTATTATCCAATGTTAGGAAATGTATTTATTTCATCCCTGGAGTAATATGCAGTTAAAATAATCACTGGCAGATGTATTTTTGCATCAGTGTGGGGCAAAGAAAGTAATTCAAACAATTTAGTTTCAATTAGTTTGTTTAAGCCATTTTCTCTCACACACTGTTAAATGAAGCGGAGAATGTAAAACTTTGGATGTTTGAATAATAACATTGGATGGCACCCGGTGTAAGGTTACGTAGCCATAACAGCAGCGGGGAGGAAATGACTTTTAACATGGAGGCATTAATGGAAGCATTTAGAAAATTGGAGTGTGGTGGCTTTGGAGAGAGCAGTATATCATAAACTTAAACTGATATTGTTTGTTTGTTTTCTTTTAGATGACTAAAATTTGTTTTGCTGCTCCTGCCCACAGTATAGCTTATCTACCCACACCTGTACTCTACTTCTCCAAACTGGAGGTGTGCCGACCGCCTTCACTGTCTACTTTGCTCTTTTCAGAGTATGCCATGTGAGTATGCCATCCCGTCTCACCTCTGTGTGTGTGTGTGTGTGTGTGTATCTCAGAACATGAGTTGAACCTTGAAGCCCGTTTCGTGTATTTCAGAGCATTTATTCATTTATAATCCAGTATTATTTAGATGTTCAGTTTTGTTTATTGCCTGTGCATCGTTCACTAAAAGCCATGTTACATTGTGAATGATCTTTTACATACTAAGGAAACTTGGCCATACTGAATGAATAATATAACCTAGATGTTAACGTGTGGACTGCTAAGATGTACATCAAAGGTGAATAATATTTGCATCAAGATAGAGTCCAAAGTTCTACATACTGTCAGGAAGTAGGAGTGCAGTATATGCGAAAGACTATTAGTCCAACTTCACCAAGTTATAAACTGTGTGAAGAGAAATCTTTTACAAGTGGAGGAAAAGCAGCGGGGCATTGCATTGACCTTGGCCGTAACGGAAAGCAACTTTATCACAGATCTGGTCTGAAAAGCAGTCGTCCACTCCGTTAAGGACATCATGTCAAACCATAGTCTGACTGCTCAGTCTATGGGCTGCTGAGCACAACAGTTCAGGGCCATTTTTTAGTCCCAGTCTATCCCTGCAACAGTTTAATTCATAGGATGAATCTGGAAAATATGCTAAAATAAGGCTTTTTAAAACCACTGCAGGATATATGTGTGATGTTTAATTCATGCATTTGAAAAAAGGATGTTTGCATCTGCAATACAATTGGAGTATATTTGTAATTAAAATGATACTAGACGTTATGACAAATTTGAAATTAACCTTTCATCTAAACTGTTTTTTTTAAATAATCCCATGCAAAAAAAATGCTTCAATTTCATTTTAATTTATTCATGCTCTCTGTCAATAAGCATAGTCATGCTCACACAATCATGTCACGCACAAACATTTGCAATTAAAAACTTGCCAGCGTCACCAATTCTGAGAGATGAACTCCTGCATCAGACTCACCACATATAACGTGCAGCATTTGGTGGAATTTAAATGCATAAATGATGCCGTTTTGACTGGAACTGAAATTATCAACAAGTCAAATCAAGTCAGATGTTTTTTCCGCCGGCGAGGAATGGAAGACTGGCTTTAGTTCAGAATTAAATTACAAAACAAAGTCAACAAAGTAAGATTAGATTTCTTTCCCACTTGTTATTTCCTTTATGTCCCTTATTATAGTGTGAGTTGTGAGAGGAACTGTGAGAATCCCATTGAGGCTTTAAAGCCAGCTCTGGGTTCATTGTTGGTGCTTAAGATCAGACTGACTCTGTGTTATTAGGCTATGCTTCTTTCGCATGCAAATACTTTCTGTGCAAATTGATAAACTACAGTAGGTGTTAATGCCGTGAGTAGGCTAACATATTCACATGTTCTTGTAATATCTTTTATTCTAAAGTGGATACGCACAAGTATAGTTCCAGCATCTACGTATGTCTGCACAAATAGTGTTGATATTCTTTCATGATCAACTTATTGCCTGCATGATTACTGAGAGTGCAGAGAGTACAGGCAGCATTTCATCCCAAAGGGGTCACAGCCTAGAATACTGCTGGGGCGAATATGTTAAGTGAGCCTAAAAGAATCAATGCATGTTTAAACCGAAATGATACTTCCTGTGTGCGTGAGGGTCCGCGTAACATAAATTTCATCATCATAGGCTCTGTGCAGATGTCCATGTATACCTCCAATTTTTTTGTGTCACAAGAAAACCTGTTAGTGAGTATATTCAGGCCCTTAGAGTGGAGACCTCACACACACACACACACACACACACACACACACACACACTGACTAGCATGCACCGCTCTTTTCATGTGATTTGAAGGCCCGACTCATGGCATCAATCATGAATCCTCATGTGAATTTGGTGATAGAACAGGGGATGACTTTTTTTTTATCTGTGATAAATGTGTTGTTAGATCAGCTTGTTTAATACCTTGGAGGGGAATTACCTTCACCAGGGTTTTTCCTGGCTCAGAATGAGCCTTTGGGGGGGGGGGGGGTAACTATTAGGACAGTAACCATGATCAGTCCACATACAGTTGGTGCTAGTGATTTTCCCCTGGGGATGACTAAAACCTCTATGGGAGGGGAGCGCCAAAAAATGTCTCTATGCAGGAAAAACCCTGTTCACAGTGACAGCAACAGTGCCCTCTATAGGCAGCCAGAGAAACAGGAGTTAACACCAGGAACACCGTTATAAAAAAAATAACAAATCTCTCTCTGTCTCCCTATCTTCTCGTCCCTCTGTATGTGTGTTTAGGCCTGTATTTGTGTGTGCCAACCTTTTTTTATTTGTTTGTGAACATGTCAGTGCGCGGCGGCACTGGCGCACATCTGTTCCCTTTGTGGCTGTGTTTGTTAATGTCACTCAAGACAGCCAAATTGAAGGTGCCATTGTTAGTGCTGGAGGGCAATGGGAGTGAATTCGACAGCTTGACAGCTCTCATTAGCGTATTAGACACAAACAGTGGCACAGATGCTCCCGTTCAGTCCTTGGTCAGCCTGGAGCTTCGCTTAACGGCCCGCTGACAGGTGGCTTTGTGGCACTCTGTCTCATGGTTGACAGGGTGGCAAAGCAGAAGATCATCTTCAGTAGACTGCTGGGATTTCCAAGGACGATAGATATTTCACAGACACGAGTACAGGGAGAGTACACTGAAATGAATCGCAAAGGTTTGACAAACGCAACCTAAAGATACATTACACAGTGAAAGAAATGATAGAAAAGAGACAAACGTTCACATAACGCTTTACAGTGGATGTTTCTGTGACTATTTTCATGCAGGAAGGCATGATTAGAAAAACTGTTAAGTCAATATTCATACAACAATGTCCGACAGAGCAGATGACTTGCTTGTGCAGATGACGGAATCTCTTTTGTTTCATTTTTATTATAAAGCAATGTCAATGAACAATGGCAAGAGTGCTCTGTGAAACACGTATGCGCACTGCCTCAAAAACACACTCACAAAATACACATAGCACACACACAATAGAAGTGTTCTGGTCTAGTGGTTCACTTTAGAGTGAATTTTTGCTTTTTACTGTAGCTGTACTGTCATTTATAATGGCAGAAAGCTCAAAAGTTCGGTCCTCACTTTCACCCCTCGCCAGCCTAAAAAAAATCAATGCCAGAGGCAGAAAAGTTAAACTGAATGAAAGTTAAATGATATTTCCAACACACCTTTTGAAGTTTTCGCAATGCCTCAAAGGTAAAATAGAATGGGACTTACAAGTTATATAGTCAATGAGAAGCCTGTGCAGGCAAACAGTTTGAGAAAAAGAAAAAAAAAACGTGGCGGTGGGCCAAGTGAGAAATTAGTGAATGTAGCCAGACAGTGAGAGAGGCTGACCTTGTACAGAACTTTACTTTAACTGCACTTGGGGTTTCTGTGTAACAGAATCATCCTTTGCGTTACTGTGCATGCATGAATTTATTTAAGAATGCCCACGGTCATCTCAGCAGAAAAAGGTGTGATAGAAACCCTTGGTCTCTGTCCTTGACCTGTAAAAGTTTGCTGGGCAAGTGTTTGCAACAGGTGGACAACTAATTTGGGGTAGATTTGGAAAAAAAACAAAAAACAAAAAACAAAACAGGTTTGTTTATAATTTATAAACAAGAGCATTTTTGGAGAATTAAATGTCAAAAATGTAATCATCATTTGTTGAATATGGCTTTTTGGTATGTGGAATGTAGTGTTATTCCACTGAATTTCCTAATATATATATTTTTTAACATATTTTGAAAAAAACAAAATGTAAAGTAACATAATTTTATCACGATACCAGTCAACACTAAATAACATATTCATATGTACATTAAGCGTATGGTAAAATTCCAACAACATATGCCTTTTGTTATATATAAAAGTTAAAAGTACAAAAAATAAAGTTTCTATTGAAACCGTAAATATAAATATAAAGAACTTGCTATGCATGCTGGGGGCAGGGAGGGGAAAAAAGGGAATTACTTAAATTCATCATGTTTACCTCTGGTCTCCAGAATAATTCTCGATCTAATTCTCTTTCCAGCCCAGCAGGTTTAATATAGAATCCAATCATCAATGTCCATTTTATTTCAGGAGGTAACAGCAACATTGAAGAGAGTGGGGGAGGGAGTGAAAGCCCATTTGTGACACTGGAGTGCATTTGGAAGAATAGTAATGTTGCATGAACACAAATCTAGGTAAGGATGCTCGTTATTTAAGAGGCCTTACCCTGAATGTACAAGGGCATAGGTTAGTCATCCCAAGAGAGCTGGGTCAGCTGAAAGTCCATGCAATTTCCTCTTAATCCCCTTTAAAGATTAATGTCAAATCATGCCCCCATGTGCATGCTATGAACTACCATAGTGACTTAGCTGGAGGCGGTGTGTGTGTGTGCGCACCAAGCAACCTGCATGCTTGTGTGTGCCTGTGAATTTACTGTATATATAACTCACACTGTTGAAATCCAAGGATATAGTATGATGACCCTGACACAGACAGAGGAGAAATGAAAGGAAATTGCACACTTAGACGATCAGCCCTTCCTTCCAGTCCCTAAAATACAGTGGAAGCCATCCAGACCGGACTGAGAGAGGGTGACAGCTGATGAGGCATTCTCTAATATCACTGCCCATGGAAACAGAAACAAATATGAGTTTCAGCCCAACCGAGATTTTCACTATTATCTATCTCACATTCCACAAAACACACTGAAATTGTGCAAATCAGCTCTTGTCAGCGGCATTGATGCGAAACACCTTACACTCGAGAGTGCTGCTGCCAAAATAAACTGTTCGCATTGATTAACATTATCCATTACCCCTCCACTCCTTTGTGGAACATTATTGTAAAATTAGACAGGAAGAAAGATGATGTTTACCTTGGCAGTCTAGGCTGCTATATACATATATCATATACTATAGATTGTTTGATAACTGAAAATATTATTGACTTCTAAAATAATTTTTTAAAAACTGGAGTCATCTTACATTCAGATATTTAATATATGTAGCCACGTTTTGTTCGTAATGACTCTGCGAATCAAGCTAGAGATGGTTTTACCATGACCTGTAATTATGCACGCAGCCAGCTGTAATATTATGCACAGTCATGTACATGGCTGATTAAAGGTTTGTTTACAGATATGACTGAGCTTGGATTTCACTGAATGCTAATTGGCGGACTTAAACAAGAATGTGGGTTATTATTTAAGATGACAGCTTTGTGTACTTGTACACACAGTATGTTTGCATCTCACGTGGCTATTGACTGAGCACTCTGGGTAAAAACAGCTTTGCTCATGAGCAAGTCAATAGCAAGAAATTAAGACGGCAAACAAAAATAATAAACATTCGACAGCCAGGGTTGATGATTCTGAGAACATAAAGCAGGCTGGATTTGAGGGTTGTGCTACCAACCTTGTATGACAAGTAATATCACTATCAGTATTTATAAGGACTGATGACATTGTTTGCGGTGGTGGGCACCAGGCGCCGGGATCAATCCCAGTCTTTCATTCCTTTTTAACAGATTGTGCAGGCATTGAGAGTGCAGACGCGTGGCAGAAGGCCAGGTGATGACTCCGCGTTGATTGATGTTATCATGGCAGACAATGTCAGAGCTCCCCTAGCTGACAGCAGAGCATTCACTTTGTACTGGGACACAGAGACGCAATTACGTACACACATAATGCGTTGTGCGTAGGGCACCAAGTGCTTGAGGGGGCACCAAAACAGCCTAATGATCATCTTCAATCATAATGTTAATGATGAATTATTTAACTTTAAGGTGAAGCGCAACTAAAATAGCTAGAACATTATAGGAAACAGGCAATAGGCCCTACATAATAAACAAAAATGCCCCAAATAATAGGCCTAAAATGAATCCCATGGCAAGCTTCCCATAGTTTGCACTTGCCCCGAAATATGCTGGGTAACGTAATGCTGTTGCGACAATTTCAGATATATCCCCAAAAAGGCAGCAGGAAGAGAGAACAAAAGAAGAAACTGCGGGATGGCGCTCGTGCGTCGCTTGCATGTATGTTTAACATGTTAATTTGCTTAAAACACGCAGCCTGTGCATCCATAACAATAACATTAAGTTCCACAACTGTCACCACAGACAGCTGCCCTGGAGATGCTCACATTGCTTGATGTAATTAAAGAGTACCAACCAAAGTATTTTCCACAACTTAAGCTGATTAAAATATACAGTACATGCGTTCATGAATGGGAAAGGAACGTCTATGTGTTCTTGCTGTCATCGGCATCAAAGCAGAACTTGCTGAGAAGCTGTCGTATGATGACCTCATTAATGATTTTGCAGCTAGGTAATGCAGACGTGTTCCTCTGTGGAGCCTCTTGCAACTGCTGAAAACGCCTGTTCTTTAATTCTTTAGTATCGTATATATTGTCTGTGCAGAGACTTCTGTTTTGTGTCATTTGGCCTATTTATATGTATTTATTTTAACAACAGTAGCAACATTAATAATGAAAATATTTCTTTGGTTCATTTTATTGAAGGAGATTGCACTTTTCAATATTAGGTCTGCCTGTTTTATAGTTCTGCAATGTAATACTAATACTGCATTTAAACTAATTTTACAGTTCTGTTTTTCTTATTTATATTTATTTTAACAATAATGGGAACAGTTTATTTTATTGAAGAAGACTGCAAGTCCACATTTTTCTGCGTGTGTGTTTTTGCCTCTTTTATAGTGTGATTTACAGTACAGTGTTATTGTATAGATTTGGTTTTCTTGTTTGTAACATTGTTAATAAGTATATTTTTTTTTAGGTTTGAAAAAGTGGGCCTATTTGTATGTGTCTTTTTGGGGGGGCACCACAAAGCAATTATGCTTAGGGCATCCAAATGGCCAGCAGCCGACCTGCTGGGACACGGAGGAACAGCTTTATATATACATTAAAGCTCATAGTGAATGCTTTCTTCTGTAAAAGTTCTGTAAAAAGTAAAGCATCAGAGTCCTACTTCATTTTCTTCTCAAGATACTCAAAATAGCACCTTTGAAAGTATTCTCAAAGTGGACATCAAAGAAGTAAGTGAACTCAAAGGATTTAATTTAGTGAGCAACTGTTGTAAGTGGCTCTCAGATGAATCATGTATTTTCAGCTCATTCATAACAGAGAAAACTCCACCACTCATTCTGCAACAAACTTCTGTCAGAAAATGATTCATACATGAAAATCTGTGGCTCATTATTAGAAAATTAGTGCAAGGGAACTTTTTTTATTATATCCCTGTTAGTGCTTTCAAAGATCAGAAGTCATTTCTTGTAATTTGATAATTTTCAAATTACTGTTTTTTCTTTGTTTTTGTTTTTTTTGTTTTTTTTCCTTAAATGTCTTATGATCTGTGTTGCTGTAGGTAAATTAAATGTTATATGAAACTGCAATATGTCAAGAAAATCATTAAGACAACTACCCTGAACATGGAGAACATGTTATATGGCTGAGTAAAATTGATGAATAAAAACAATGTCCTCATTATTTGAAATGGCCGTTGATCGTTGATGCTAATAAATATAAATCACTATTGTGATTCATTGAGCAATTTGAATAGATTAGAGTAAATTGCTAATGCTATATGTGTTAATCCATATGAAAAACTAAAGTGTAGAAGCAGCAATTTGTCATTTTAGGAGCAGTTATGTGTCATCCTGGAGTCTTTTTTCCTGGTTACCTGGCAAACTGCACTCGGCCAAACAAATTGTCTTGCACATAATCCCTCATACAACCATGACTTGTTACTCTTGAAGGTAGGCTATACATGTAAGTAGTGAGCTTTAGAGCTGCCGGTATTTAGTTAAATCTGGACAAAGCGAGGCTAGCTGTTTTCCCCTATTTAAAGCTGCTGGCTCCAGATACATGTTTGCCATACATACAGTACATAGATACATGTTGCTTGGAGTAAGCTGGACCATGCTGCTCCTTCCAAGTGCTTCTATTTCATGTCAGTTGCAGACATAGCACTGTCATGTTGTTACACCTTCCCTTTCGAAATCATCACACTTTCTCCAATTAATCTCTCATGTACACATCCATTCTGCTTGTGAAATCCATCTTGCAAAATACATATGGCACTCTGATGACGCTGTGCAAATGCACCATGTTACTTGACATATGTGAACTCATTTCTGAAAACATTAGACAAATGGCATTTGACAACATTAAATGTCGGAACAATGCTCATGCTTAGGATTTAATGAGTGACAGAGCTCAAAACATCATACAGTTTGATTAAACTCTTATTTGACCCAGGAGAATACAGATGAAGTTGAATGAATATACAGTATGACAGTGAGATGATGCAGGGTTTTTCAAAAGCAACAGGACATAACACGTGAGAAATAAGTCAGGTGAAAAGTAGCAAATGCGGACAATAAATGCAAATACATATCAAACACACACACACACACACAGAAGATTTCCTACTGGGACATTTGCACATATTTCTAGCCTGAGGCTTTGGGAAACTTTCTTACATTAAATCACATAGTGTTCATCCAGTCTGCATCATAAATTAATAAATCAAACAACCCCAAGCTTGCAAATGCAGCCCACAAAGACACACACACACATCCATATATACTCACACCTGAGACTCAAAATACCACATCCAGATCTCAACCTTATTAGTATTTTTCAACAGAATTAAGGAGATATCCATTTTTGACTCCACTTACAACAATCAATATTACTATATATAATATAGACACATACAAACATACACAAAGACATACAGAATTTAACAAATTTAAATCTGGATCTCTAACTGAACAACAAACATAACCAGTAATCAGTCTTTCCAAGAAAATAAAATAGAAACAAACTTCTCAGTTATTTGAACTACATTTCCCACACGTTGTAGCGTTGTATTCATTTCCCATAACCCTTTGCTCCGTTCTACCGCTTGCAGAAACAAGAAGGTCGCACATAGTTGCGTTGCGCTGAGAAGAAACAGACTGTAATCATGCTGGGACAAGCTGTAAGGCGTTTTACAACGTCTGCTGTTCGTTCTTCGCACTATGCTGAGGGACCAGGGAAGGTGAGATTATCTCGTTAAAGCAGCTTTATTTTTTAATGTGATATTATCTGTACCCGGCCTTGTCTGTATCCACAGGCTAACGGTAGCTAGCGTCACTTGGAGGTCATGTCCGTCATTCGACAATACCGTGACTGTAGTACCAGCAAAACTATCTACAGACACAGGCATATATATTTTCTCTATCACTAGGTACCAAAACATTTAATCTTACGAACAGACGTATGAAAGCAAGTGTTGATTTGGTTGGCGACATGTTGGTTAGCATAAGCTTTAAGATGTGGACAGCTAATTCTAAGCTAGCTAACTCCATTAAAGCTACCACGTTAGCGAGAAACTTTAGCAAACCAAAACTCGCTGGATGTCATTTTACGTGTTGCAGATATTTTGGTTAAACTCTAGTACATCAACATACTTACATGTAAATATTAATGTCTTACGGGAGTTGTTAAGTACTTCCGGCTAATTGCAGCAACTTAAGGCCACTGCTGTATTTCAACTAACTCTACAACCCCGGAGAAAGCTGCAGCCAACATTTTGGGATTACTAAGAGTACACTAACTGTATTAATTTGAACGTGCCCCACAGTTTCTGGTCCTCTTTTCACACACTGTAGTTTTCTACCTCAAGAATGAAATGTAGAATGATGGTTATTGATGATTTATGTTAGCTGCCTGCTTCTTGATGAAAGGCTTATGTTCCAAATCCCATACTATTTCCTTTTTACTTTTAAAATGTACTACAGCTGCTCAGAATAGCCAGAAAGTCTTACTCGTTTGCATACTGTAAAATGCGACCAGATGCAATAGGACATCGTGGTATTTTTAGCATACTGCATTTCACATACAATTTTTTTTTTTGGCTTACTAAATAGTATGGTAGTGGTGTTGATCCTGGATCTTTGGGTTCTAGTGCTCTCTGCAAGTAGCTGTTTAAGTGTATCTTTATTGCCAGTGTTTTTTTTTATCATTTCAAAATGGAAGTCATATGAGGACCGACATTACAGAGTCCAAAATAAGCATACTTGGCCTCTAGAACTTATGTTTAAGGGGTCTTTAATGTACTAATTAATTAACCTTATTTTTCTTTAAAAAATTAAATTTGTTGTTTTAAATTTCACTCCCAGAACCTCCTGTCCCAGTCTCATGTGACATTTGGTCATAAATTAAAAATAAATATACTTTTATCATTGAGGCATTTTGTGTCTGCTTATTATTTTTTATATCACACGCCATCCCTGGACTTTAAATGGCATTTCCACCCTCAGCTCTGTCATTCAGTCTGACCCTAGCCACCTTGTAATATTTGAATGCACGATTAAGCTTTCTGCGCAGCCAGCCTTCATGTTGTACTGATAATTAAGTTGATTTTAATATAAAATGTTTATTGTTTTGTATTGAATTGCATCTCATGGAATATCACTCCGTCATAAAACTCTTGTCTTTTGACAGAACCTGCCATTTTCAGTGGAAAACAAGTGGCGTCTGCTTGGCATGATGGTGGTGTTCTTTGGCAGTGGCTTTGCATTCCCCTTCATTGTGGTCAGACATCAGATCCTGAAGAAGTAAAATGGCCTTGTGCCATTCATCAGCCTTCAAGGTAATTATGACAGCCATGCTTGTCTAGCATATCTGTTTTCATTAAAATGTCAGGATGATGTGGAATTTATTTAGCTTAGGTTTGAATAGTGACCGTCCTTTACTGTGCCTCTTTAGCCTTTTGCTCGGTGGCATGTCTTATTGAATAAATTGCCTATATGTCTGAGAGTGACTAACAAATGTCATGTAGGTTTATGTTGTTTAGATAAGCTTGCACTTAAGCAGGTTAATGTGACAGTTTATTGCAGACATTGATGAGTATCAGGTGGGAGCATGTCGGAGTTGTTTATCTTTACTGGTGTTTACTCAGAAATTGCTTTTCTGTCACCAGATGCGTGCAAGCCATCTTATCACTTTTTGCCTTTTTTGTTTCTTTTTCTTGTTGTTCCCACTGCA
>JBBPCS010000386.1:15449522-15476215 GCA_037974645.1 Hollardia meadi
TGTCCTGACAACATTACTGTTAAGTATAATGGCGGTCCAGCCATATACTAGGTTTCACCTAGTCTTGTTAAATTGTAATTTTGTAATTGATTTTTTCTTTGAAAAGCAAGGCAAAAAAGTAAAAAGCACATTTAGGCTATTTAATTTATGCAATGGTGAAAAAATTTGCAAAATAAATGAAAAACGGCGAGAGAAAAAAACGCGTTCGGTATTCGGCCTTCGGCCAAGTGTTCCTTTATTTTCGGTTTCGGTTTTGGCCAAGAATTTTCATTTCGGTGCATCCCTATGTAAGAGCCAAAATCATCGTGACATATTTTGTTGTTGGTACATGATAGTTGTTTACTAGTTGTAAATTTGTTGCTGTTAGCTTTTGATTTTTGATATGCAGTGTGTGTATTGCTGTGGTAAAGTGCGCCTCCCAGTGTTATGAATGAATGAATGAGAAGTCAGATGAAAAAAAATTAGTTGTCAGCAGTCAGTGAAGGAAGGAGGATGCCTTACAGTTAGTTTGGCTTGATACGGCTCTTTTGACTATTAATTTGGATGACCTTTTGTGGAACAAATGTTTGTGGATACTCCTTCGTGAAACATTTATGCTGTATAAAACGAGTGATTATTCATGTCTGCTTGGAGAGACGAGCAAAGCCAACAAACGATATTCTTCTGACTCTGTGTGGATTTGTGAGTAACTCTTATCGTTGAGATGAATGCACAGTGGAATGTAAAGAAATAGAAACGTGTCAAAATATCCACCGGCTGATCCTACTCCCTGCAATCAAAATAAACTGAATATAGCTTTACCTGCTGTATTGGATTAGTGAATTTTAGGCTTTAATTGCTATTTACACCGCCTGATATTTTGCTTTCTGGTGTATTTTTTGAAGGAAATGGAGGGGAGTAGGTGTGTGTGTGTGTATGCTGTTACTATCATAATAACATGAATGAAGCTCGGGCTTCCACAAATTGACTGCAGCCTTTTATTTTCTGTGGTTATCTTCTTTAGCAAAACTTAGCTAACTTAAGGACATCATAACTAGTCACTGTAATGATTATGGTCTTAACTAGCCATTACATATTGCCATCATTATAACGTGCTAGCCTTTACCTCAACCAGCAATTGATTTACTGGTACGTTGAAATGATAATGATCATTTTACCTTGTGTCTGGTCCTCTCTGTGTGAACTGGATGCGAGACTGGATGCCTTCTGCTGAGATGCAGTAAGCATTGACGTTGTGCTATGGTGGTAGGCTAGTTCGGTTTTACAGTAGACTTAGTGTACATGTACATGTTCGTTTTGTTTCAGCTTGAAATGATCCTAAACTTTGGAGACTTTATGTTGTTTTCTCTGGCCTGTCTCTCCTCTTTGTCTTGGCTATTTTTGCTCTCTTACTCCATTTTGCAATCCGCACCACCACTTTACGTCCTGGGTTCACAGTGTTGTGTGTCAGTAATAATCATCCGTGTGAAATACAGTGCGCTGTAAATAGTTATATGGATTAAACAAAGCTTCTTCACAAACAATATGCATTGATGATTTTTTGATTAAAAGAAAAAAAATTGAGTTCCTCGAGAAATCGTTTCAGCCCTTGTATAATAAAGCTGTTTCTTTTAACGGTGTCGCCATTGCATTTTTACTAAAAACCAGCCACACAACCAAAAGCTAGTGTTGCAAATGTACATTTTATTGACATGCTCTATCTGTTGACAGCAAAAGTTATGACATGACACTATCTCGTGGTGTTTAAGTTACTCCACATTCAGTTTCACAAGAAATGATGGTTTAAATTCTGTAGGAAAATAGTGTCCTTACCTGGACACCCCTGCTTGTAGAAAGCACAGGAGGAGTACTGTGTGGGTTGATGACAGTGAAGCCTACTACCACTAATGTAATGGTGTTGTTTCAGGGAGGCTGATTCACAACAGGAAAGCAGAGATTTCGGCCTTGGTCCCTGTGTGTCTGGCTGGGCATTAAATAATGATAGTTGGTTAGCATTCAGGCTAAGCAAGGCTGAAGATTCATGTGTCCCTTTCCCATCTATCCATCTGTACAGATGAAGTCCACCCCTGTGTGCTGTCTCTCTCTCCTGCTCTGACTGAAGTAACAAGCTGTGGCAGTCCGTCATGTGCAAAGCAAAACAATTTACAGCTGCTGTCAGACCTCCATACCTCTCCACCTTTTTATCTTTCCATTGTGGAAACTTTAGATGACAAATATAAGTAAATGGTTAAGGGATCACAATTTACACAGTAGTTGTTTGGCTATTTGGTTAGTGCATAAACCTATACAGTTTTACATTAAAATCTCTAGTGTTTGTTCATTTACGAGGAGAATGCTTGGTGAGGAGTTAAAACCATTCTGAAATTCTGAGGGTGAGAGAGGTTCACGCCACCATGTATTTTAATCTTTAAACAAGGTTGAAGCTAGGTGCATATGAAGTACTTTCTAAGACCACTGCAGGTCATAAGGTTGTGTGGTTTGTTTCCACTAATGCATGTCTGTGTATTGAAGTGTTCATGGGCAGCGCAGATGCCACTCCCTACCCTTGCTGTCCCACTGCTTCAAAAACCAATAGGCAGCATGCTCATGATGCGTGGCTTTATGAGAGAGAAAGAGGGAAGGGTAAGAGAAAGAAGTCATAGCAGGATGAAGTGGGAGCGAATACTACCGGGCTACAGTTTGCCTCAGTCTCTGAAAGAGTAACTTCTTCAGAGCAGCATGTAAAGGATAATGGAACATGTCAAGATCCTCCAATTTTCCTCAAAGTAATTAGCAGAAATAAATACATATGGGCTGTCAGTCTGCATGTGTCCTCCTGTTCATCTTACTTCCATGGATGTTGCGTATTGACCCTTGTGATGGGAGATGACTGTATCAGGGCGGCAGCAGGGTCACATCATCATGCCTTGTAAGGATTTAGAGCTGCCTTTGCTCTGTTTTCCACGTCGGTGCTCACAGTTTTTGCCTGGCCAGCAGCTGTGTCAGTGGAGTGGGTGCACCTTGTAAGACCACGGGACATAGGAGGGAGATGCAGCAGAAGGCGAACTCGGCGTAAGTGGGGCATCAACTCACCCTGCAACTCTAACCTTAACAGAGGGCTAGTAGACACATGACAACTCCTGCTTTTCAACTGTTTTCCTTTTTTAAGTGATCTGCATGTGTAGTTTTTTTCATTTCATATTATGCAGGGGATTTTCATGTATGTGAGATCTTTCAGCCCACTGTGCTTATCTGACTTTGACAGTCAAAAAAAAATCCACTTTTGTGTCCTTAATTGTTTGCTTAGAAAAGGGTTTACTGGATAGTCAAACACCTACTGTATGATATAATGGTGTAATGTGACAATTTTCTCTAATCGCACAATTTGCAAAATTCGCAAAATTGAGTCAGGAAAGGTCGTGTACCTACATGGTAATATGTGATTTTAAGACGACTTAATGGAGTATGTTGACTCTACTTCAGAATATTAGTGGGGTGTTTACTTGGCGTTAAATTTGTGTGTAGAAAACACGGTTTGCCCTATAGCAAGTTGGCAGCTCCCCTGAGGTGCATTGCTAATGTACAGTAATGCAATGTTTTATTACTTTTTGATACTGATGAGGGAAGACAGTACGTCTGTGGAGATGTTTTAGTACAGCTGCGTCCATCAAGACAGGAGAAGATGAAGAAGAACGACAGAAGCTGGAGAGAAATAGCTCATAAAAGAACATCATGAGAGACAGGCAGACTGATAGAGAGATGAGATCCAACTCACTCAAGTCACAGCAATCTGTCTGTCCGTGTTAGCTTTATTGCCCTTAGAGACCTGGCTCCAGCAAACAAACAAAAAAAAAAATTTTTTTTGTCAGATTTCAAATGTACAATAAAGATCTACATGAAATGGATGGGCACAAATGGTAAATTCTTTGCCTACCTGAAATTGTCATTAAAAACCTAAAATCACTGTATTACAGTATTTTAAAGTATTTTATTTTTAGATAATGTATAATTGCTTTAGCAATCCACCAACTGTGGCTTATTAAATGGTTAAGTCCTACCCAACATACTCTGGGTATCATTACTTTTTAAAAATGGTTATGCTTGAATGATTTTGGTCAGAGTATGCAGTGTCCTCATTTTGAGCAAGTCTTTTTTTTCCTGAACACTTGATGTCCTTTTAAAACCATAGCTTTTCATTGCTTCAGTGTCGGTAATATTTAAGCAATAATTCCACCTCGGGATGACACATGAGTATAGATATAGGTATATATTTTTTGGGTTAAAATCAGAATAGTGTAATGATGATATTGTCATTTTCTTAATCCATTTACTGTATAAGTAAGCCTAATTTCTTCTATGGGAATTATACAACGTCCTTGTGCTGGTATTTCTGTCTTCAAGTACTGTCTAAAATACCCTAATCATGAGTTAAGTGTGCATTAATGACCAAACAATTCAAGCAGTGTATGCATTTTAGAGAAAACCACAGTGAGAGTATATGATTCAACATTAGACAACCTACAAAACAGTGTCACTGGTGTCCCGTCACAGCTCTCGTGATGCAATATTTCTAATGCCGTTCAGCCTTAAAAATATAGCCAGAAGGATTGTATACACAATAAATCATGCTGCAGCAGCTATGCTTGCTACAGCCAAAGCCCCGTGTTTTGGCATTTTGCCCAAGCTCGCTAGGCTTGGGCATGTTGATTTCAGCAGCATGCACTAATATTGTTCTTGACAGCATGACACAATTAGCTGCACTATGCATGCAACTTAACCTAGTAACTCGTATGCTCACAGGAACAGCTGAAAGGATTGCCCTTGCCTCTTGTCTCATGATGAAGTGACTAAATCGGTGTGTCCTGTGTGAATGTGAGTTTCAGTTTGGAGGCATTGAGGGTGTTGAATGGTAACACTGTGGTTGACTTTTGAAACTTTTTTGAAACATGCTGTCATCCACAGGTATATTTGACTTGATTAGTGAAGAAAGCACTATCGTCGGCCATGTATGTGAGCTGCCACAATATTAACGTGAAGATCAGTGCACACTTAATATATATCAATTTGCATTAGTTTGCCTGTTTTAGTTGACCTTGGGGGAACTGTATGCAGAGAGATAATGCCTTTCCTGAGCTGAGCGTCATTATAGGAAAGAACCACTACGTCACTGTGCTGTTCGCTGTTCATGTACTGACATGACAGGGCATTCCTCAAGCTGATAGCAGCACTGTATCCTATCACCACTGTCATGGCTTATGCTCGTAGTCTGTTTATCATAACACCCTTCTTGCCTGGTTTACCCACTCGCATCCAATGCCATCTTGGACAGTGTAATATAAGAATGTAATATTATAGCTCATACATCAAGCTATAAGAAACATCTAACTAGCTATTGCAAAATGTATAGATGTGATGAAAAAGAAATGCCACATTGTTTTTTTGTCTCTTTCCCAAAGGTGCAGACACCAGGATGTTAGGGGTGTCTGTGTTAGATTAACGGTAAACTAAATCAACAAAGCTACGTAAATAATGCAGATAACCTAAAGGCACTGTACAGCAACATATCTACATGGTTATGGCGGCTATGGCAACACAGAAAACACTGTGTACAGTGGTGAAGTAACAGAGGAATACCACAGCTATGAATTCTATGTTTTAGTGCAGTGAACAGCAACCCAAACTGAATACAGCAAAACCAGTGGAAAGTTTATTTGTGCTGATGAATCCAATTGTGGATTAAAATCAACCAAGACTGTTTTTTGCATTTTATGCACCTGGTTGATTTAACAAACCAGTGAATGGCATAACAAGGTCTGTGTTTCACTATGTCTATTTGAGGCATAGGGTAGAAGTGGGATTCAGAAAGCAATTAAGAAATGCCAAAAAGCTGTTTGTTGTCTGCCCGGAGCCAGAGCTATAACTGGACAATATGGTAGGTGACAAACATATATTATCTCTGCACTTTAACAGTTAATTTGGAAACTCACCTGTTGCTGAGCTCCACAAAACACCAACAGTGAAGCTCTGCTTCATCCTGCACTAAAACAAAGCACTGTGTGTTGTGTTGAGTCTGGCTTAAGTACATACAACCAAATATCCCTTTTCGTCCACACATGGAATAAGTTGTATGGAACTTGTATGGTAAATATTAATCAAAATGGAGAGTCTTCTGCTGGAAGAGTCACTCTATTGTACAGTAATACATGAGAGGCAACATTCAGAGAAGAAAATTGCAACGAGAGTTGCAATGTTTAGCTGATTAATTGATTTATCATTGAAAGACAATTAACTGCCAACTATTTTGATAATCAATATTTTGTTTCAGTCATTTTGCAGCAAAAATGTCAAACATTTGCTGGTTCCAGCTTCTTAAATATGAGTATGTGCTGCTTTTCTTTGTCACTTATGATATTAAATCAAGAATCTTTGGGTTTGGGACTGTTGGTTGGACAAAGAGCAATTTGAAGTTGTCTCTTTGAGCTCTGGGAAATTGTGATGAGAATTTTTCAAAATTTTTTGACATATCAAAGACCAAATGATTAATTATGGAAATCAGAATAATCTATAATGAAAATAATTGCTAGTTGCAGCCCTACTTCATTGACACATTTATGAAGCAAGTAAAGTTAACCTAAATAAGCAGCAGATGAAAAACAGTTATGATGAAATTTTTAGGAGCTGATTGTAATATTGTATTACCGTTAAACCGATTTAGATGTTTTCAATTTGGAGTTTAATCTATCTACAATAAGTCAGTGGCAGTATTGTGGGGTTCTAATTGGTTCTACTGAATAACTTCCTGTTAGAAACCACTTATAGTTCATGTTTTTTAGAGATTATGAACCCTTTTTGTTACTGTCACCTTCACGTTCAGTCCTAGTTTGATTATTTCTCATTTAAAGTGAGAACTTGCGAAAGAATGTCTTGGTTGAGAAAAAATAATCTTCTGGTAGTGATCCATGGATTTAGGCTTGCTAAATAACTTGAGACCGGTTACTGGTTAGTTGTAATTTCTTGATTTCTTAGCCCCGTTGTTATGATCCAAATTTTGTTTTTTAATCTTTTTTAGCCATCTGGGTAAAAATGGTCTAAGATATTGAGCACCACTGCCATCAAATCTGTTAAGTCCAATCTTGCAATCATAACCTCAATGCACTAAACTTAACACACAGATGTTCCACTTTGTGGGACTTGCAACCTGCAACTCTAAACTGCCCAGAATAGCTGATGCAGTTCTTGGACATGTGTACCAGCACTGTGTACCACAATGCACAACCTCAGACATGCATTACTTTAGCCAAAGAAGTTTCAGATATATTATAGTCAAAACAATAGACTGAGCCACCTGACTGGAGTGAAGCTAGGACCCACCATTGTTGACAGTTTATTTTGGCTGCATAATGCAGAAAAGCAAACCTGGATAAATGACTAAATTTGCAACTAACTGTTCTGATACCAAAGGCCCAAGGTATCACATAAGTAATGTAATCACAGACATCAGTAGTTTGCACATTTGCTTGTATATATACGGTAAACCGCAGTGTTTCCACTACATGTGCTGGTATTAGTGGGTGCTGTTGTTGGGCAACACGCGTGTTTTCATATAGAAAAAGCTTTGAAACTTTGTTTGCTTCAGTTAGTTTTGAGCATGCAGTCACACGCTACCAGAGTTCACTATGGAAACATCAAAATGATGGCCACCTGACTGCATCTCTTGTCCCATTCCAACAGTGGCAGGTTAGGGCGCATGGACTGTGTGGGTGTCTTGAAGTATGCATGCTACTTTTTGGTTCATCTGTGTGCAAAGTGTAGAAGGGTGAAGTTAATATACGTCAAAGAGTATGATGATACATTCTCAGCTAGTCACATCATTAGTCTCATTGCTCTGAAACAACTGTGCCAATCACAGTGACAACAGCAGCTCAACATATTTCAAATTTACAGATTAATGCAAATTGCTTTATTGGTGTATTTAATTCAAAAAGTTAATTTGCAATTTAGTCATTATTGCTGTATTTCTGTGACTTTGCTCCAAGTATTTAGTTTGCTGTTGTTGACAAAATCACCAAAGTGGCAGCTGTACACTTATTATTATTTTTAACACTTAGATTTTATATACACAGAAGAATTAAACACATTGTTTTTTCCGGAGCTGACGATGGAAGTTGCTAATAAGGGAGCCATCGTGCTTCCATCTCATCACTTTTGAGAGTTGCACATGTGCAGTACTGATCTGCTGGCGATGGGTAAAGATGTTCATAAGGTGACGCGTAAGCAAAGTTTTCAATTATCCTGGAAACTGGAGTTTAGTTTGACGGCCTTAGAGAGGATGTTGGTTAAACTCGCAACTATGTAGTGTGCGGTTTGCTGCACTTTTGAGAGCAAAGATTTTGTATAAGATTAAACATGACAGTTAACTTGGTCTTTGTTGTAAAATGTGATAACCACTAATAAATAAAACAATTTGTATATGGGCAAGTAAAAATTGACTGGGCAAGTAAGGCAAGTGAAAAAACAAACATTAAAGTTGAACCCTGAGCTGAATGACTTAGAAACAGCTAGAAACAGACAAGGCTCTGAGACGTCTATTCTCAGCACAATGTTAAAGACACGTTTTTCACGAAACATACCAACCACTCTCTTAATGCTGCTTTATTTGAATGATCCTCCCACCTTTGTACCACACACTGTGTGCAAATTTTCAAGGTCAAGAAAATACTGTCTGAGCACTGCTTGTGCTGGTTGCTGCGCTGCCACAAAAATAGGGCCCTATGTGTACATATATGTTTGGATTGCTACTAAGATTAATGTCCGAAACAGAGTTAATATAGTTGTTCTCATTTGGGATTTTTTCTTTAGAATATTTAATGCTGATCTAACCACTTGTGTGCGTCAGTCAAACAGACACTTATCTTAAAATATCTTGAATTGGTGCTAGTATGTCGGAAGTGGTTTGGGAGAGTTGGTAAAACAGAGCAGATCGAAAACCAGGACAGACAGGAGAGACCCTCGTTAGGAACCAGAGTCTTCCTGCCCATCATGATCCATGCTGTTTTGTTTTGCTACTTTCTCAGTTGCAGGCCTGACATTGACTGTTCCTTCTGTTTTTATTTAATGACTTAAAGCTATGGAAACCGTAAGTGGCCCTCACCCTGTTTTTCATGTTGTTTGTGGCTAGTTTTGGGTCTCTTTTGGCCTGGTTAAGCATTCGTAGATTAGAAGTCTGTATCCCAAATGTCTTTTATTTGGCTTTTAATGTCATTATAGACAAGGTGTAATGGGTGGTGTGTGTATGTGTTGGTGGGGGCATAAACGAATTAAATCATATTATGCCGTAATAATTTGAACCTTTGGCTTGTAGGATGGTGTGCCCAGCACTGCTTTTTGCCATTCTTTTTTTGCAGTCATCACTCTATCTTTCCCTCTTCACTCCTTCTGTTCCCCTTCAGTTTTATTCCCCCCAGCTTCCCAGCCCCTCTTTAGATCTGTTATCACCCAAATCCCCCAAAAGCCCCATCGTGGACACTTAACATCTCCATCTTGCTGGGGCAAGCCTTCTCCAGCTTATTCCATGATAGCAGACTTCATCATGTTTTCTCTACAGGTAGAGATCTCCTCGCCTAAACCAGATGGGAGCCCTTTAGGTCTCCTGTGAAAAGAGCTGCTGCAGCACCTCATTCATCTTTTCACCACTGGATGTTTTTACAGTCACTGCCCTCTGTTCTGAGAGGCACCAATGGCCTAAATTTGGAAAAGCGTGTTAATTTTTTACCCCAGCTGGCAAGGCCCAGTCAAGTTCAGCTTCACCTGCTGAAATTTTAACCAGTGTTGTTCCTAATGCTTCTGTTTAATTCAGAAAGCAGCAAGTCTTTAATGGTTTGCTGGAACTCAAAAAAAGCACTTGATTTTAAGCTTTTAGGTACCTTCCCCTTTCCATTTGTTTTTAGAATACACAATCTGCTCATTCTGTCTCTGTTTTACTTTCATGAAGGTCAACAGATATCTGTACTTCCTGCTTAACAGGCTAACTATTTTATTTCCTGCCAATTATATCTTAATATAATTTGATTTGTCACAAAAAAAATCATAGCTATACATTAAGATGCCATTGGTGTACATACAGTATATGGTGGCTTAACACACCATCTATGTGTCTCTGCTTCATAATTGTTTCCTCCTTGTCTATCTTTCTCAGGTGGTACCATGGCAAGCTAGACCGAACCATTGCAGAGGAGCGGCTGCGCCAGGCCCGGAACCCTGGCAGCTACCTCATTAGGGAGAGTGACCGCCGGCCCGGTTCCTTTGTCCTGTCTTTCCTCAGTATGACCAACGTGGTCAACCATTTCAGGTATGACCGAGAACATGCAACAAGCAGAAATTACTTATTCTAAGTGATAGTCCCAGTCTGAATCTGCAGCAAGAGCCAACTTACATGTCCTGCGGAGGTGGGATTATTGCATTGACACATTCAGTTCTGTGACATATTAGTTAGCATGTTTAAAGTAGCAATTTTCAGAGATGGATCCTTACCTGACTTGGTCTACATAATGCTGACAAATCTTTTGTCCAATAAACTACTATTTTTCCATTGCTACTATAATTCAACAATATGGTCCCAATCCAGGGAATTTACATGAAATTGGAGGGTCTTCAAGGCTTCAGTTGTTTGCTATTTAAACTTCACTAATCTGCCTAGCTGGTATTGCTAACATCCTAGGTTACAACTGAGAGAGCTTTATGGCTGGAATAGTTGGAATAGTTTGGTGCGACACAAACTGTTGCATCTCTATCCTATTGAGTCCTGTTACTAGGTAAAATAGAACATAATATGGGATCTCACAATAAGCCACTCTTAAGTAAAGGATAAGGAAACTAAAGAAGTTATTCATTACCTACTAACCAAAAGGGAAGAAAGTCACAGATAGTGCAGTTAAAGATCAAGCTCAGAGATGAGCCGATACTGAAGTGAAAAGTTTGTTTCTCTCTCTAGTTTGGTTTCCGGTGGCCTGTCATGCCATTGCAGGCTATTTCAGTCTATTTGTTTCACAGTCATTCAAACAGACAGTAACAGTGTCTGTTTGTTTTGTAACTGTGTTTTTTTAATAATGCATATCAAGTTGCACGCTTAGATGTCTGCTGAAATCCATGAGTCTGTGTGTGTGTGTGTGTGTGCGCGCGTGTGTGTGTGTGTCATGCAGCAGACTTTCATGCATAATGTGTGGGTGAAGCTGAAGTAAAAGAAAGAAGACAGCAAACTATCAGCAGTACTTCGGGATATTTTACAAACTTGCAGTCAATCAAACAGGGCAGATTAGGCATCACAATCTGTCTTCCCCCTCAATGGATATGTTATATATTAATTAAGAGCATACATTATTCCTGCAGCTCATGCATAAAAGGTGAAAATATGCTCTTTCAGATCAAGGTCAAACAATGTGACAGCCTCTACTTCAAAGAAATTATTTACATTTTTAGAGTGGCTTAGTTGAAGAGAGAATGTGATTGTAGCCATTGGTACAAGAGATCAATAAGCAGGCATTTTGCATTTACAAGTGACGTGCTTGAAGACACAGTGTGGGTGTGTGATGAAAAGTCTTTCAGCATATATCTGTCCAGGCCATTTTGCAGATTTTGGTCGCTCTTTTCTTAACCCTCTTTTCTCATATGCACATCCCAGATTGCCCAAGAGAAATATGCAGATTTAGTTTCATGTCTTTCTTAAGCTTGTTTTCTTTTCTTTTTTGCACCTACAAGTAAACTAGAATCTTGCTGCTCACGTTTGACCTTCACCTTAAAAGGTTTGTGCTCTGAGAAATTGTTTTGTCCAGGAAATGCACTTCCCAATTAAGTAACAATTACATCATCTTCTTCACTCAGATTGGTTTAGTGTGGAACCATGATGTCATTGATGCTGGAAAGAAGGAGCCCTTCTGTAAGGGAATTATGAACATAAGGTTAATTGTGTGACACCTATACTTAAAACGGCTAATGTCCTTGCATTGTGCATACACAAAATGAGTAGTGGCACACATGGCTTTATTATAAACCCTCAATTAGAGATCCACTCAACTGATGAGCAGAGAATTATGATTAATGGCTCTGCAATAGGGCATGGTTCAGGAGAGTACTTTTATCATTGTAATCACTGTAGTAATTTACAGGTTTTAACCTGTGTCACAAATTAGAACTATTATGGTCATGATAGTTGGATTCAACATGGCAGTCTCTCTTTCTCACTGTGTGAAATCCCAGATGTTTAGTCTTTTTGTCAGTTTGTCTTATGATCACTGTTGTATTCTCTCTTAACAGGATAATCGCCATGTGTGGGGACTATTACATTGGTGGGCGGCGGTTCTCTTCTCTATCAGACCTGATTGGTTATTACAGCTATGTGTCTTGCCTGCTGAAAGGAGAGAAACTAGAATCGCCAGTGGCGCCCCCAGAGGTGAGACTGACTCCATGGCTGGAAGTATACAGTAGATTCCAACGTTTTAATTTTCAAAGGTCAACTACAGCTTATTTAAAATTCATAATTCTACAATTTTACATTATTCTAGATTCTTTCCATTGCTTGTATGACATGGCATTACTTGATATCTGCTCTTTTCCACCGGTAGTTGATTTTCCAAAAAAAACAAACATTGTGAAATACACCTTGTGTAAATATTATTCGCCCTGTAGATGTATGATATCAGTTTTGAGCTGAAATTATGTAATATTAAATACTCTCTTTCTGTTTCATTTTAAAGACCATACATAATGTAAGAAACATCTTGTTTTGGCTCTTCCATTAGCTTGACTGAGTTGTGACAGACAGATGGCATGTAATTAATGTGGTTTTCTTCTTTGAACATAGAATTTTTTTAATATCTTGACAGTAGCATTTTGTTCAAAATGTCAACGGCTTCTTGTTTTTAGTAAGGGACCACCTTGACTAAGCAGAACTAGCTGTCTCTTATTCTCTTCGGAATTAAATAGGAATGGGCTATCCAAAACCTGTTTAGATATGCCAAATGCATGCAAAAACTGTGACAGGCAACAGTAAGGCATCCAAAATGAAACGCTATCTCCTGAAATGTTGTCCAGTCTGTCCAAAACCCAAAATCTGATGAAGTTTTCAGGGTTTAAAGGCAGTGAAAAAAATGTGAAGTCAACCTTGATTCTTTTATTCAGCTGCTTGCTCAATGTACATGTAGTTTTCACGTCTTCCTTTTCCCATTTTTTCGTGTCTTCAGGCAGTTTTCAGAACTGTTTAAGGAAACGCTCAAACTAATGCTAGTTACCATTTTTAGCCAACGGTGATATATCCCACAGGGAGGTGATTTTTCTTTTCTTTTGAATAATCTGGGTATTTTACCTGGATGTGGTTTTGGAAGGTCAAGATTAAGTGAGAATTTTATTCATTGAGTTCATGTTTCCACAGCCTGTAGAAGACAGGAGGAGAGTCAGGGCCATACTTCCATACACCAAAGTGCCAGATACTGATGAGATCAGGTAAGTACCTGTGTGTATCTGTACAAAATAGACATATACAGTACCTGTAGTATATTATTTTCATATCCTAGTCAAGTCAGTTTTATTTACAGTATATACCCCCAAAATCACAAATCACAATGTCTCGGTGGGCTTTACAATCTGAACAGTGTAGGACACCCTCTGTCCCTTGAAAATACAAAAATACAGATATATGTAGATTATAAAATAAAGTTAGCAAATCCATAAGGGGCCCCCAAGTAGGCAGTGAGGCAACGACAAACAGGAGAGAGAAAGGTTTGCAGACGGCTGAAGGGTCAGCACAGAGGAGCCTGAGTAAAAAGTGAGAAGGAGGAGAAACAAGGGCGAGAGAGAAGAGAAAAGAGAAAAATGGATACATCGAGCAGCTTAAGTGGAACAGAAACAACAGAAGTGCAATGTTTATTAAAAGTTTACAGTTTATTCAGTCGTTTTTTGAAGTGCTGTCATAAGTCATAATCTTTAAGACGCAGACGAGCACTGATAATTTCCTCAACTTAAGACTTTAGTATTTGACTGTAATGCGCCCTAAAAGCAGCCTACTTTCCCTTTATTTTTGTATGTCACAGGCATGCCCTTCCCCTCACAACAGCCTGGAAAGCACATCATCTGACTTGTTAATGAAAAACAGTCTTGTCTGTGTCACTAAGCTGCAGTAGGCACACTAACTGATGATCCCAGCTATCCCCGATTTCCTCAATCTGATAAACATCTGTCTGAAGTCAACCTCAACCCTGAGTCTGCCAGCAAGCCACAGGCTTTACTCAGTAGATAGACACCGAGGCTAGACAGACTCTATAATATTATGAGTCAGAGGAGACCCCTGCTGGTAATACTTTGGTATTACACTCACCACTAAATGCAATACACTGTATATACACAGACACTTGACAGTTTCTTCAACCGGGAAATTTAAGTTGGAGATTTGCTAATACCCAAATTTCCCTCACGTTATCAAGATGATGGTGTCTTGACGGAGCAACAGTGTGATAGAGGGAGTGCTGTGATGTTAAGGAACAATTTGTGTATAGCAGAGTTTACAGCGTGTTTTACACTTTTCTTTATTTTTTCCTTTTTCATTGAATCTGCACAAGTTCTTGATATCTTCTAATATTCATTTTGACTCATTGTATCTTCAGCTTCCTAAAAGGGGACATGTTTATTGTTCACAATGAACTGGATGATGGTTGGATGTGGGTGACCAACGTTCGGACAGAGGAGCAGGGCCTCATTGTGGAGGATCTGGTGGAGGAGGTGGTAAGTACTAAATGTTTGAAGAAAATGATATAGAATAAAGTGAATATTAACAGTGGCATCTACACAGGTGTAGTGTGGAGCAAAAGAAACCAATGTAAGTTGGCTACAATATATCATACCAAAGTGGCATCAGCATAAAATGCAGTGTTGTGATAAATTGTATGAATATACAGTATAGCAGACTATAGTTGTTACAAAGACTGCGGTCATTGGCCCATTAGAGTTGAAGTCTTGACAAATTTCTGTTCCTGATATTTTTCAGGGGCGGGAGGAGGATCCACATGAGGGAAAAATGTAAGTGGTTTTTCACAGAAGTCGTTTTTCTTAGTTTCTAATATCCGAACAATTGGAACATTTCTTGCTTCCTTTATACTTTTAGATGAGATGTCATTACATTGTGTTTCTCTCTCTCTAGGTTAAATTCTAATCACATGTAAGCTTTTCTTTCTTTAGGTGCCTTTGAATAATACATAGAACATAAAAGGGCACATTTAATGTGTTTGTAGACCCCGAATAATTAATTTTGCAAACATCAGATAGTACTTTTACTCAGATGAATGTCTCCATTAATGTCCAGTAATTTAGGATATCTGTGTTGAGAGATGGTGTTGTTGCAGTAGGTTCTGCATTTTGTTGATCGAGCCAGTTTTATTGCCTGAACCACTTCTGTTGTTCTTGTTCGATCTCCTGAGCAGCTGGTATCATGGAAAGATCACCAAGCAAGAGGCCTACAACCTGCTGATGACAGGTACCATTCCTCCTTGCCATGCATTCGGAGAAAGTTATTAACCCGTGTGTCATTATCATGCATTCTTTTTTGTCAGAAATAAGATGTGAACATCATTAAATTATACTGCTGAGCGTGCACTGAAACCCATCTCTTTTATACTCACTCTGTTTCTTTTGCTCCCTCTCATTTGATAGTTGGCCAGGTGTGCAGTTTTCTAGTCCGACCATCAGACAACACACCTGGGGACTACTCCCTCTTTTTTCGCACCAATGAAAACATCCAAAGGTTTAAGATCTCCCCCACACCCAACAATCAGTACATGATGGGGGGGAGGTACTACAACAGGTATGTCTGGCAATGTAGCTACAATTCAGTTGCTGTTACATTATCATAACATAAAGAACATTTTAATGTTAATTGTAGGGTTTTTCAAGTTGTAGCTGGCCTGTATTATGTATTTTGACTTGCAGTTACTGATGTGCTGCATCTTGTTTGCTCTCATTCTCTCACTGGCAGCGTTGATGACATTATAGACCATTACAAGAAAGAGCAGATTGTCGAGGGCTACAACCTGAAAGAGCCAGTTTCAGTGCAGGTAAGTACAAATGTATACTGGCATTATTGATCCTGTTCGATGTGATATTTTCGACTCAATTGGATATTATTTGATTTAATTTTCTTAAAGCGGTTTACGGATTGTTTTTGTACTTTCTGTAGCACCAGGAACAAGTTCTTACTGACACAGTGGATGGCAGAGAAATTTATAACACTATCAGACGGAAAACAAAAGATGCTTTCTACAAAAACATTGTCAAGAAAGGCTACCTCCTGTTCAACAAAGGTATGTGTAAAATCTGTCTTGTATAGCTGTTTTAAGACTTTTAGTAGCACCTTTAAATCTCTGTGTTTTCTTGTCAGGATCTACGATGAATAATAAACTTTACTTTGGTTCTTCTCACCTTCAGGCAAAGGCAAGCGATGGAAGAACCTTTACTTCATCCTGGAGGGCAACGATGCCCAGCTCATCTACTTTGAGAGCGAGAAGAGAGCCACCAAACCTAAAGGGCTGATTGATCTAAGTGTGTGCTCCGTGTATGGTGTGCATGACAGTCTGTTTGGCAGGTGAGATATGAAATCATTGTTCTTGTTCGAATTTAATAAATTTGTCAGAAAGTGTTGTCACTCTGGTCTGAATAATCAGTTGCTCAGATACTACATGAAAGAAATTTCCTTTAAGTTATGTATCATACAGTACAAAGACATTTTAAAATCTTCTAATAATTAAAATCTTCTCTTCTTTTTCACGGTTTCCAGGCCAAACTGTTTCCAAATTGTTGTCCAGCACTTTAGTGAGGAACAGTACATATTCTACTTTGCTGGGGAGGCTCCAGAGCAGGCACAGGTAATAAAAAGGTCAACACCACCCTGTCACAGGGTAGAAGCACATGCACATCTGTTTGTCCATATGCTGAATCCAAACAAACTATAATTGGTAAGCTCTGTCTGGAAAATAACTTGCAATGCTGTCAACTGCTTCTGTTATTTAGAAAATAAACTGGTTGAGGACCACTGGCTAGTTAGGTACAGAAGTAACAAGACCTCTGTAATTTTATTTTTCATGGAACAAATACAGTGTGAACAACTTACAATGTGAGTTCTCACAGAGAAAAAGACAGTTGTTTTTTACAAATGTTCTGACAGTAGTCTGTTTTTGCAGGATTGGATGAAATGCCTTCAAACATTCTGCAGTAACTTGAGGAAAACCACTCAGCAACCCTCCAACAAGAGGCTTAGACAGGTGTGTATAACAGCAGCAGGTGTGTGTTCATGTAGACCAAGTAAAGCAGTAGGTGATCAAGTCCAGCAAGCCCGTAGAAAGATATTTATTTATCAGTCAGGTGTAAGTATTTGAATTGAGCATAACTGTGACATCGCCGCTAGATGATAGAAAGACTTAATTGATTGAGAAGTCCCAAGTTCAATATCTGGAACAGCAAAGTGCATTAAATAAAAGTACACACACTCACACAAAAGACTTGTCCTGGTTGGCTTGATGTGCATTGAGCAAGTTCATTGTACTGCCATTCTAAGACAAGTCCACCTCTGGTACTGCATAATTACACCATTCCCACATTTGGCTCAAGTTAAATTTGTGTTTTGAAGGGTTCATTCTTGGCCATTCCTTAAATAAGTTTTGCTGTAATAATTAGTATTATTGTTAATGCAAAATCCAAAAGGGTAACTATTAGCATTTCTGTGGTTAAAAAAAAAAGAGTATCTCTGGGATGAGACAGGCAGATTTTCTTTTCCATCCCAAGTTTTGGGAACAGGAACAATCCGATTCTGTGCGTGAGTGGGATTCTGCATCATTAGGAGTGGGTGGTAGCTGGAAATCGGAAAGAAAAAAAAGTGGCAGAGCATCGTTCCGGTGCGCTTCTGCAGGACTACACCAATGACTACAACACATCCCTGCACATCTATGTTTTTTGTGCTAAATCCTTTTCTCCCTCAGGTGAGCAGCCTGATGCTGTATGTGGAGGAGGCCCACAAGCTGCCAGTGAAGTATTTCACCAACCCCTACTGTAACATCTACCTGAACAGTGTCCAGGTGGCCAAGACGCACCCAAGGGAGGGACAGAACCCCGTCTTCACGGAGGAGTTCATCTTTGAGTGAGTCTGCCACACATCTGGATGCATATTTTCATTCATCTACTGTTGTTTTTCCCCTTTCTGTTTGATTTTTCATCACATACATTGTCTCTACTTGGTTACAGAATTACAAAATGTATTTATCTGTTGTTTCAGTGACTTGTCAAGTGAAATCAACAGATTTGAAATCAGCCTGAGCAACAAAACAAAAAAGAGCAAAGAAAGCGACATCTGTAAGTACATCTGTGCAGGTTCAAAACAGATGTATTCTCTGTACGTCTCTACATTCACCTAATGTCTTTTTGTTTGGTGTCACAACTCGCATGTCTCCCATCTTTTCTATCTTAACTTCACGCCTCAATTTCTCCCCATCAGTGTTCATGCGTTGCCAGCTGAACCGTCTGCAGAAGGGCCAGATGATTGATGAGTGGTTCCCTCTCAGCTCCCACGTGCCTCTGAAGGGCATCGAGCCGGGGTCCTTGCGTGTTCGTGCCCGGTACTCCATGGAGAAGATCATGCCTGAAGAGGAGTACAGCGAGTTCAAAGAGGTCTGTTTGGATTGCCCATTCACTTTCTGCTGCACTGTCATTCACTTCAAATGACGATGACATCATTGTTGTGTGTTCTGCAGATGATCTTGCAGAAAGAGTTCCATGTCATCTACGCTCTGGCCCATGTGTGTGGTCAGGACCGCACCTTACTGGCAAGCCTCCTTCTGAAGATCTTCAGACACGAGAAGGCTGAAGCCCCTCTACTCAGGACACTCAATGACAGAGAGATAAACATGGAAGGTAAGAAAGAAAGCACGAATAACAAACAAAATTGTGACGTAAAAACAAACAGAAATCATTGCTGAATTAATGGGTTGGCTTACCTTTTACCTCTGGAACTCACAAATAATGTTGAATAAAATGACTCATTTTGTAGTGTTTTACAGGGGTTCCGATTATCATTTTGGTTCAAGATTATGCACAACCATTTGTTTATGCACTTGCATAACCTTCTCTGCTTGTGCACTCTAACCAGATGAGGCCACGACATTGTTCAGAGCGACCACACTAGCCAGCACACTGATGGAGCAGTACATGAAGGCCACAGCCACACCCTTTGTCCACCACGCTCTCAAAGACACCATCCTCAAGATCATGGAGAGCAAACAGTCCTGCGAGGTAAATACCTACAAAGGGGTTCTCTCTCTTACATTTAGCGATAAAAGCTATTTTCCCCTCCCGTTCCCCTTATCTGTGGTGCAAGGTTAAGTAAATGGCATTTACATCAAAGAAAAACATAACACATGCTGTGTGAGCCTTAGTTGGAATGAATACTTCAAACCATTCTGCAGGTCTTAGAGATTTCATACACCTTGAGAAAACTGTCTAGTCAGTATAAAACCTATTGCTTGAAGTTAAAAATAAGAAATACAGCAAATGTACTGTTTTTAGGAGTCGTTGATTCATATTATAGCGTCATTTATTTTTTCTCTTTCTCCATCTTCACTTGTTTTAAGCTGAACCCTTCAAAACTGGAAAAGAATGAGGATGTGAACCTGAACCTGGCTCATCTCCTCAACATCCTGTCTGAGCTGGTGGAGAAGATCTTCATGGCTGCTGAGATCCTCCCACCGTAAGAACAAACACACAGTGTATATTTACTTACAGCTTTGTCCTGTTTCGTGGGTAGGTTACTTAAACTGGCTGTTTAAACAGAAATACAAACCCAAATAATCAGTCGGTCTCTGTGATGACCCATCCAGGACATTAAGGTTCATCTATGGCTGTCTACAAAAGTCAGTGCAGCAGAAATGGCCCACCAACACCACCATGCGGACAAGAGTTGTAAGGTAAACAAAAGTAATAAATGTTTGCCAGAGTTTTAAAAAAATCTGTCAACGTATCTCTTGACTGTGTTTACTGTCAATCAGGATTACAGCTTTAACTTTAGCATGTTGTTTAGTGTTTGTTCTTATTCAGTCTAACATACCTCATCTGTTCTTCAGTGGCTTTGTCTTTCTAAGACTGATCTGTCCAGCCATCCTCAACCCCAGAATGTTCAACATCATTGCTGGTAAGCATTGTTTGAAAAAGCATACAAAAATCCCCTTGTTTGCCACGTGACATGTAATAATTTGTGTTTTGTACTACTATCTCTCCTCACAGACCCTCCATCTTCTGCAGCAGGCAGGACCCTCACACTGGTAGCTAAGTCTGTCCAGAACCTTGCCAACTTGGTTGAATTTGGTGCTAAGGTATGGATTATATGTACTCAGCATGCTGTGGACATATTGTTTTGACAGTGACTATACATCAGAGGAGTCATTTGCATTGGTATTTGTTATATCCACTGTAAGTTATGAGTCTGTCCTCGAACAGGAGCCCTATATGGAGGGCGTGAACCCCTTCATCAAAAACAACAAACACAGGATGATCATGTTTCTGGATGAGTTGGGCGTGAGTTGAATATTCTTTGCCTTTTGATCAAATTGTCAGAAGTCTCTTATTCTTCCGCTAAAATGGTCCGCTGTGCTTGTAGAATGTCCCCGACCTCCCTGAAGCCACTGAGCACTTTAGGACGGACCTGTCCCGGGACCTGGCTGCGCTGCATGAGGTCTGTGCCACACACTCAGACGAGCTGCGGACGCTGAGCAACGAGAGGGGAGCGCAGCAGGTCAGAGACCGCTGACATCACTTTTGTGAGTGTAGTCATGCCGTCCTCTTTCAGATTGATCTAATTCCTGTTTCCTGTGTGTGCAGCATGTGTTGAAAAAGCTGCTGGCCATCACCGAGCTCCTCCAGCAGAAGCAGACTCAGTATGCCATGTCCAACAGCAACAGGTAGTACTGCACTCCTCCTCCTCCTCCTCCCATCCTTCCGTCAAGTCTCCTCCGCCGGAATGCAGCGAAGAGGAGACGTAGCATGCTCTACCCTCATCACCATGGCAACCCCTCTACCACCACCACCCTCCATCATGTCCTCGTCCGATAGTCCCACCCATCCCCACCCACCTGCCATCTTGTCCCGTTCACCACAAGAGAGCTATGCAACAACAGCAGCAGAGTACAACAACCGACGCAGTTCTTAAAAACACAAATAAATAAAACTACTTACACCAGTGACTGACAGCTGTGTGCACAGCAAACAATATTTTCCCCTCAAACTGTGTTCACGAGTCTGAATTGGGTACATTTCATTCCCTTCATCATGAGGGCCAAATATTAAGATTTCAAGAGGTTTATTTGTACCCATGTGTTTTGATAGCACAGGTTGCCAAAGTGTACCCCCCCCCTCCCCCCTGCTCAATACGAGGAAACTGACATGAAGAAGCTAGTTCTCAGTCCCCCTCTTCTTGTAACTGGATTATGAGCGATGATGCTTTTTATACTGTAATTGACTGATTTATTTTAAGGTTGTGACAATATCTGCAAAGTGCTGATACGAGCATTTCTGTCTATTTGCCCTTTTATCTTTCTTTGTTTTCTAGATTGGAACAAAGTCTTGCAGAAAAGTATGGTTATTTTATATTAATAAATTCTCTTGCTGGAATCATGAGTTTATAAGCGAGATGAGCTGATTTTTTTTCCCTTCTGATTGTATCAGCTTTTTTTTTTTTTTTGGATTATTTGGTTAAGTCTTTTTTTTTTTTTTACTTTTCAATGTCAGACAAGACACATAATCAGAGAAACCAAGTAAAATGGAAGTGTTTACATCAGTACATTTTTTGGAATAGTACAGACTGTATCAGACATGCATGCACTTATTAAACAGTTTTTGTAAAGTAGATTGCGGAGTCGTTCATTGTCCCCTGATAAAGGTGGAGAAATATATACACACAGTATCGTGTGGCTTGGTTACCTGTACAAATTATTATACTTTTAATCTGCAGAAACATCACAACACAAAATGTAGAAAAATATCTTTATTGTTACTGCAGAACAAAGGAAAACCCCAGTTTGTAATATCTTGTATAAAAGTAAATATAACATGTACATTTATGTCTATACCACTCCATTGTGTTTTCTATTAAGGTTTGGCCAACTAACCTTGAAGGCTCAACATTGGAATTAAGTAGTTTAATAACTTTGTTTCAGTCCCAAACCATTTTTGGCTAAATTCTCACATCAGGTCTTCATCAGTCCATTCCTGCAATGAAAAAGTTAATTTCTGAAGGATTTTACAAGAAATAGTAGACTACTTTTGTCTGAATGTAAACTATTGTCTCACCTCTTCTGTCAAACGTGGTTCTTTTGCTACATGGCCATCCTCTTCATATCCTCTTTTTCGTTTACTGCAACACAAAAAAATATTTTACTATGAGCAGTCAACATGTAACAGAACAGTAGGTTCAGAATTACTGAACTGAAATATTTTAGAATCAGAACTGAGCTTTGCAAGCTGTTCTTGTTGATGAACTCTGTTCCTTTGTTTGTGACCAACCCCTTCAAAGCTGACACTCATTTAGGTCAATCATGTGGCATCTAGCTTCCACTACACCTTCATGATCATTAGTAGTTGTAGTTTCACATCTCTTCATTAAGACTGGTTCATGGTAGCCCTGCTACATTTTAATATACAGCAACATGAGGTGATTTCTCAGAGCGTGTGCCTTTCACAAACCTGTCCACTTTATCTTACAGGACAGAGTGCACCATCATGTCACTGGCTGCTGCCATCCAGGTAATGTGAGTCTTACAGAGTTTCACCTGAGAGTCAAAGTGTGGTAGTCAGACCACACAGCCAGCCAAAGTGAGGCCATATCCCATGAGGTGCATGACTGAAGACTAAAGTCAAGTTTGTATTTACAAGCATGTGGCCTAGATTCCTGGCAGTTCAAAAGCAAAATGGCTGTTCTCCACGGGAAACCACTTGCTGCATATCTGAACACCATCCTTCCAAAGCTCTTGCCGAAATGCTTCAGATCCTGAGAGTGTATTGAACTGATTGGAATTTGACAATGAGCCTTGTCAAAGACCTTGAAGAGATGGCTTTTTTTTTATGACGATGGACCTGAGACACAGTCAACTGCAGAAGTGTCTGAATTTCCTTTATCCTGGTACGCCTGCCACTACCCCCAGATGTTTGACATGGAACCAGACAAATGGGCCACCCTGATCACCGCTTTCCTTGGACAAAACTGTCGAGGATTACAAGGGAGGCCCATCCAAAGCATTGAAGTAGCGTTATCTGCCGTCATCAGGGAATTTAAACATAGCACCTCTCTCCAAGATGACACAAGCCTTAACTCCCTTTCCGCACACCATCCGCCTACCCACCTCACTTGACTTTATGACATGATCTTCCTTCAAACCATCAACCAACTTCCACTGTCTCTGTGTATGAACACTGGAACCACTTGTTACATTTTTATATGCCGCTGTTTGTTAATATTATATACTTAGGCTTGTATAGAAGTAAAAGGTGTTTGTGTACGATTATAGCTGAACAGAGCTGAGATAGTCTAAGTTTGTAGGAGCTATCTGTAACCTGTCTTGTGCATGTGTTAACCCTGAATGGATCCTGCTATAGTGTGTGGGCCTACATACATATATGCTGCTCTAACTAACATCACCTGAACTCCTTCAAAGCCTTGGGCTGTGAACGAAAGCTTTCATGCATTTGCAGTCTCTCACTGTCCTGCCACCACAGGTGGCGTTTGACTGTTTTCCTATAGCTTCATCCTGAGAAGTCATGCCATGCACAGATTTATCAACTTCAAAATTATAGTCGTAAAGGTGGTCCTTGTGTGCCTCCTGGTGGTTTCAAGCAGCTGCAAAGTCTGAATCTGTGCCTGTCATAGCTCAAGAGTTTACCAAACTGTTTACTGTAGTTGCACTCAAGATACCACGGACCTCACCAACCTCACTAAGTGTTAAACTGACAAATGCCGACAGATACATGATTACAAATGAACCTAAAAGTCTCATCAGCAATACCAATATCAGCTGTGCTACATGGTATGGAGGATGTAGGTAGGAATGTGGCGTGCTGTTGTACTTCCTTTCTGTATTTCATACAGCTGATGTGTTCCTTTTTATTTTTCTACCTGATATTGAACCTTGAACTTTTTGCATCTTAGATACAACAACCTGGCTAAAATAAAACTGTTACTACGTATGGCAATGGAAAACTTGAGTTTCTTACTTGGGTGTGGGGGATAGAAATTACATCTGCTTACAAAAGGATACAGTACCAATGTACTACGCTATAGTGAATTTAGCATTTTAACATTAAATGTTGAAACTAAGCATGTTCAAAATTACACTAGTTCTGTCTTAACAAAAAGACAGAGATAAAAGACATTTTATTTGGCTTCTCTACTCCACATTAAAGTCACATACTGGTATTTGAATACGACAGTGACAATACACTGTTATACGCTTTGATTATTGGAACTCTCTAAATATATAAACGAGCAGATAACTTGATCTCCTTACTTGCTTGAGGTGGCAAATTCAGCATGAATCCTCTCCAACTTCTGCTTGTAAACATTCACCTCCTCCGCTTTGGGAAGCTCATACTTCTCTAAGAGGGTTTTCATCCCTGGATGAACAGAAGACATTTAATTATATCTCAGTTAAGACTTGTTTTGTATATTATACTACAGTGAAGTTCAGAACAGCTCAATATTGCCATCTTGTGGTATCATATGGTAGGTGCGGTTTACTCACGTCTCATTGAGTCGTACATCTTTGAGAGCATCTCTTTGTCCCCTTTCAGTCCCAAACATTCGGTCAGGTAGCTAGGTGTTTGAAACAAAGGGGTTTCCAGTTTATAAACATTAGTGTGGCGTTTTCCCTGGGACAAATCCAGGGAAATACATCATTATATACATATGCATCTGCATGTTTTTGAAAAAATAATAAAATCTCATTATGTTTAGGATCATGCCTCTTGATTGGCAACTTCTCTGAATGTGTCTGTTTGCAATTACTGATATTAAAAGCCATAGAAAAAAATGCTGCTGAAGCCAAAATAAGGAACATTAGGCTACCAATTCTCGTCAGATTATTTAAGTAAACTTAATGTGATTTATCATTTCTAAATTACTTTAACATCTGCCTTTTAAAATTTCAAACTTAGCAATGCTCCCCGTTTTACCTCTCTATATTGAGACTGGCTCTTGAAGCGCTGTTCAGAATGGCTGTCAGAGCGATCTGAGAGGGAGGAAACAGCAGTCCTGCATCTGTCATGGCTGCATGTGTCAGAAAGTCATCAGCACTCTTCCTCAGTGACTCTGGGTTCTCCAGCATAGGATATCTTGCCTGAGGGATGACATTCATGAAAAAAGGTAATAATTCAATGAGACAGGACAAATCATCTGAATATATGACTACACAAGTTAACATTCGAAGCTCTCCAGGAGTCCACCTACCTTGAGGTCAATGAGCAGGCCCTCCATGGGTCTGTAGGGGTTGTGGACCACCAGGTGAAAATTGAGTTGTTGGATGAGCAGCAGCTCATACTCCAGGATCTGTTCCAGAACCCTCTCCTGCCCTGCTGGGCTCTCCTGCACAAGGTTGCCCACAAACTGGGTACTGGACACGTTGAACTCATCCACTTTACAGGACAGGTATGCACACGTCAGCCTGAAACAGGAAGGTGAGTTTGAAAGAGGTTATTATAGACCTCATATTTGGACTGCAAAGGATATAAGGCCAACTTTAATCCTTTCCAAACACCACTCTTCTTTTAACAATTTCTAAAGAAGTAATTTTCTTTTAGCCAAATAAGGAAGATCTTTAATACTTTATTCAATTTTGAGTTGAGCCTGTATGAATGTCATGTCATGTCGAGTTAACATCAAGTGTTAAACTGACATCTTTCTCCACCCATCATTACTTTACTTGTAAGGATTTTCCCAAATGGGGCAACTTAACTTGAGCTAAAAGCCATGAACAGGGCATGTGGTAAAATGACAGAAATCCCTATATCATGATATATTAGCACTTTTTATCCAAATATTGTCCGGCCGTAGTTACCTACTCAGACTGCTTTGCTATTGTGTTTCACCTCATTCATTTTTTTTCATTCATATTTGAGTTAAGTTGCAGATGTGTGCCGATTTAGAGGTCTAGAACCAGTCTAAAGGTGAGAGGATCTGATCACATAATGGGAAATGGCACATCACATGCACACACCATTTCAAACTACTACTACTGCTTTCAAACTACTACTAAATAGGGGGTTACATTATGCATCTGCTCCAAATTACATTGCTACCAGCATCAAACACAATTAGATGCATATGACTAATTCATGCTTTAATTCAATAAATTGATCTACCATTCCAGCCATGTTAGCAGCAGCTAAGACAGCTGAAATGAGGTCCAACACTGCTCATTTCTTACCACAATCAAGCTACTCACATGATAACCCTGGGATGGTACTCCATGATGGAGTTGTTCAGGTAGAATCTTCTGAAGTACATGATGGCTGTACCCTGCACAGGTGACACACACACACGGGTTAGATATCTACAGGCAATAAGGTCATATTTTTCTTACACACACACACACACACACACACACACACACACACACACACACACACACACACACACACACACACACACA
>JBBPCS010000386.1:15508555-15524549 GCA_037974645.1 Hollardia meadi
TCTACACAATGAATGGAAGTCAATGCAATGTCCTAACAAGGATAGCTGCGCAAACCTGTGTGTGTGTGTGTGTGTGTCAGTGGGATAACAAACGAAAAATTAAAATTGGTCCTCCACAATGCTACGTCATGTTAAATGTGGCCTTTCTGTGGTTCTCATGCTATGGTCCAGAAAAATCCAGATTCCTAAAACACATGTGATACAATTGACCCGGAGTATTTGTCAAACATGATTTGAACAAAATCCCAACTTGTGTTATTTTTTTATTATTAAAAATAACATTGCCAATGTCATATTTCAATACTATTTCAGTGTGTCTTGTTAGCGTTGAGCAACTTGAATATACTGTTAATTGTTGCTGTATTTACTGCTGTCAATAAACTGCACTTTTATCTCAATCATCAATACATTTGTTGTTCAAACTTTGACTTTCATTGACTGTCATTACGTTTCTCTTTTCTAAAAGCTTTCATGCAGCTTTGTGGAATTTATCAACAGTTTTGAATACGTGCTCAGTGAAATGCCAGTCAGCTCGCTGCAGCTAAAGATGCTTATGATTTGTGCTACCTTCTCAGCTGTTGTCATGGTAATGAAAAGATGATAATTGCATGTATTGCATTTAAGGTGATTGCTCCATGGCTGTCTTCTGTCAACCAATCTGTAACCGACACTCAGGTCAGTAGGGGACCGTTTCTGTGTTTCTTACCTCTGTCATAATTTAAAGTTATCGTGTAAAATAAATAAAAAAAAAATAAATAAAAAAAACAGGTTTCAAGCAATGTAAATTGTTCTTTTAGGCTATTCACAGTTCACGTTCAGGTCAGTTAAAATGGTTGCTGCTTCCCACAATCGACATGAGGGTGGCATCACCATTCTGTGTCAGACAGAAAGCCTACTATTGTAGAGTCTTTGCTCCCCAATCTGAAGCGGAGCTCCACAGCGCTCTACAGAGCGAGGGACCTCTGTGAATAGGCCCCACTCAAGAGGAATAAAGGAAGCTCTCCACTGGTTTGTTTTGGAAGCTGTCTTATTGATCTGTCTACCTATGAATGAATGCGTAGGCCCAGTTTTCTCGTCATGTGGACAATGGCACTCAAGGCCTGTATTAACTGGCCGTATGTTATTCCCGGAGAATGGCGTGCATTACGAAGAGTTTGGGTCATTTCATCTCTTGTTCTACTCCACTAACCTTTCCCACACGAATAGAGATGGCAAACTAAGAAAAGCGAATCGATGGCCACTGGTCACCTAAATCGATGCCAGTTTGCACAAGGACATATTTGATTAGTACAGTGATGCTGAAGCACAATTACAGTATTATTGTGCCCCATCATTCAAAGGTAAGAAACCTAGTGAAAAAGATGTAATTTCACTGAAATTACTTTTTTCCACTAGGTTTCAGACCAAGGTCTCAGAACATATTCTGAAATAATTCAGAATACTGAGGACCCAAGGAGAAGCCATTGTAACTGCAGTGAAGGGCTTTAGGGATGGATCTTATGTGCTTGTACTTTACAGAATAGAACACAAAACTTTAAGAGAGGGAAATCTGTGGAACTATATTGTAACTCAGATCCATCATTTGAATTCGCCATACCACAAAAAAAATAAAGAACAGCGCTAAATTTAAAGCCAAAAGGATATTTAAAAAAATAACACCAATTTATTCGTTATTTAACAGATTTCCACACTGACTCCACAGTGCTTATTGTTCTTCTCTACATCTACTCGTGTTGGCATGATTTGAAGGAAATGAGAGACTGAGATTCCACATGGAGAGACAGAGTCAATTTCACAAACAAGTCTCAAGTTAGTCATTCTCTTGTATTGGTGAGAGTATCATCACAGTTCAATAGGAAAACTGACACGCTGTCATGTTGTCAATTCACAACAACCTGCAAAACTATTCATCAAAGTGAATGTGGATGTGTTAAATATTTTAACTTTTTAAATCTCTTCAGCTATCGGCAGCTTTTAATGACTGTGACCAATATGTCCATCAGATATTTCTACTTCTATAGGACTGCAAGCTGACAATCATAAAACAAAGGTCAGGAGGTCTATAAAGAGAGTGGTCTAGACCTACTCTACATGTCAAGTGTTAAGAAAATACCTTGTTGTGAATTGGCGCTATATAAATAAAATTTGATTTGAGGTCACAACAGATACATACCTAAAGTGCTAAATGCATCTAAAGCTTCATAAATGAACCCCCCATCCTCGTTGTGCTACTGCTAAAGCCATTTGAAGTCAGTGGAGCATAAGGATATAACAAAAAAAAGGACATAGTAAAGAACATAATTTATTTAAGACAAAATCTAAAGCAGAAATAAATACATGAGAGAAAAATGTATGCAATTTCCTTCGTGAACCCAACATTGAATAAAAAAAACAAAAACACTTTGAGTGGTAACAAACAGAAGAAACAAATGCCTCATTAGGCCTACTTCTTAACGGACCAGACCGGACCATTAAAAAAAACGGATGATCTGTAACTGATTTTAAAAACCGACTTAAGCCATCATGCGCCCCAAATAACAAAATTAAGTGGGTGCTGTTAAAATGAGAAATGTTTACAGGCCTCAACATGTGTAATAAATACAAAAACAAATCAATTCATAAAAAACAGTCATTAGGACAAATTAGATTTAGTTTGAAAGGTAGATTTAACAAAAGTAGTAGACAAGTAATGTGTCGAGGAAGTGTGTGTGTGTGTGGGGGGGGGGGAGTTAAAATCAACTCACCATACAAATCATTTTCATTTAAATTATCTAGACATTAGGCAGGATTGATACATTCATTATGTGCATATTCCCCAGCATTTAAAAACAGACAAAACTGAAGCAAAGGCTTTTGACATCAGGAGCATAAAGATGTGATATGGTGCTGCTTTGACTTTGTAAAATGTTTCCTGTACAAGACTCAGAGCTGGGATTTTCAACTTGCAGCTCTACAATCTCCAATAAATGTAATGACAAAATAAAATGCCAATCACTCGATTGTGTGAGCTGGAATTCATCTGGCATCACGTACCCTACATACACAAGAGAATGGACAATCATGTTGGGCCAGTGCTTCATGAGCACGACTGTTTGTGCATACATTACCAACGACCTACAGTATGCAAATATACTGTAAACACTGTTAAGTCCCGTTGTGAGCAAAAGCTTGTGATTCCCTCTTTATGTAAAAGGCTGCAAAGTTGTAGTCCAGGTGTAGTTTCAAGAGTGCGACAGGGGAACAGACACAGTTGGCACAATTAAAAAAAAAAAAAACTTTTACAAATTTACAATTCGATCTATTAGAAAAAGAATTAAAAAAAAAAGTTTTTTTCAAATGTTTTTTTTTAAAATCAATGGATGGGTTAGATAAAAAAAAAGAAAGAAAAAAAGCAGAACATGAAGGCGTTAGCTTATCAACAGTAATTGATCACAATGCCCTTTGCTGCCCTTTCGCTGCTGCTCACAAAAAGAGCTTCAAATTCTCTCGTTGCTTCTAAAAATGGCTCAGATACAACCAGGGAGATCACAATGCAAATGAAATATCACAAATCGGGTTGGTACGCCTTTCATTTAAAAATCTATGGTTGTCCTCGATGGCAAGTTCAATTAGACACATTTAAATACAGATTCAAGTCAATGAGATGTCTCCCCCATGAGTTTTACATCTTCTCTTCTCTGCGGATACAACTCTTCTTCGGTTGTCCACTCTCTAAACATGGCTAGCTCCATGTCGGCTCTACCCAACCAGCCATTCTGGGAATACATCTACAGACTGCTCCTCCCTCCTCCCAAAAGAGACACATTGGTCCTTGCTGCAAAATCTTAAAACTCTGACACTTTTGTGGTCCGTGGCAATGGAATTTAGACATTAGAGTAATACAAGCTCTTGAACACACACTTTAAAAATTGATCAAAAGACAAACATGCCGACACACTGGTGGCAGTTATCAGTTCCCCCCAAAAATATGGTGACTTGAGGCTAATATGAAGTCTTACATTAGCCCCCATGAACAACTCCAGATTCAAAGATATTCTGTGATCTAAATGTAGCTTCTTTCGCTGCGGGGAACTAGCTCCATCATGGACTGTGATACAGACTGGATTATAGATAGTGGCATGACTCTTTGTGTCAAGGCCCTGCACATAAGTACCAACCAATAGAATGTAACTGCATGTATCCAGTCATGTAGAGCAACACCAAAAGTTTTTTTCCTTGATAAGTTTGTGATATAAATACCCGATTACCACTAAAAACAGGGGAAGGATGACATTCTGAAATCTGACTCCTGCTGACATGCATGAAGCTGTCAGATGCTACGCTTTCTAAAGTATGGATCATGACGTGATGAACTGTTAAAAACTGGTGGAACTGAGCAAAACTACCACACCACATTTCAACATGTACAGTATTATACCTCATATCATTCAAATTTCATATGGAAAACTGGACCAATTTCTCATTATTATGCCAATGCACCACTGTCACTGGATAATATTCTTCCAATTCATATGTTAGTCTGTCTGTTATTCAGGTTTATAAAGCTTGCTCTTCAAATAAAAAAAGGGAGTGGTCATAGTAGTAAAAACAATGATGAGAGTTTACAGAGTCATCTGTGGAGGAAGCACTGGAAGTTGAACCAGGAGCTCTGATGATATGGTCAGTCATTGTGACGTGGTCAGAGGGAGGGAGGAGGGAAAGGAGGAGTTGTGGAGCAGAGTCAACAGTAGGCCTCTGTTGCCCCCGCTCAGTCATTTCTGATCAGGCCAATCACACAATAGCCCTGTGGGGGGTCTGGTTGCTACGGCTAGGTTGGTGATGCTATGCCGCCATGAGATACTGATGGTAGAAGAGGCCAAAGAGGGATGTGGAGAAGAGGCAGGCAGCGATCCACCAAGCAAAGAAGGAGAAGAGGCCCCGGAAAAGCATGGGGCTGAAGACAGTTCGCAGGCCTCCCAGCGCCACTGACAGCTGGGCTACTGATGCCCGGGCTCCTGTTTCCGTCACTGAAGCTGGGGTCGGGGCTGCTATTGGTGCCGCCCCAAACAAAGAGTCCATTTCATGGGTGCAAGGCAGGTCTTCCACAGGATAGACGCACCAGGAGTGTCCACCTGTGATTTTAAAAAAACACACCAAGGGAGAAAACAGCTTGAATTTGTAGGTAAAAGAGATATTCTAAACTGGAAAATCATTGAATGGTTCATGACTCACCTAAAGTTTTTAGCAGCAAAGTTGTATGCAGCAGCATCACCAGTGGTGCCACATACTGTAGTGCGATTACACACAAGTAATAAAAAACACGTGCAACCTGGGTAAAATTACAGACAAACAATTGCATTACAATGGGCTCTTTAACAAAGCATCTTGCAAGACTTGGAGGTTTAACATCAAACTCTTTGAAACAATCTCTTCAAACATCATCTAATGTAGGCCTACTGGCCAGTATCAGTTTAAATAAAGTTAAATGTTATTAGACAAATGGCTTTTTTTTTACTGATGATGAGGGTCACCGGATGTGTCAGTTCACACAACAATCATATTAGCAATAAAATATGTTGTGCTGATATTAAACTGCAACTGTACAATTTTATGTGTGAGTAAACATAATGAAGGTGATCAGTGGATTGCCTGAAATGAAACTGCCAGACTTTCACAATCAGTCTGCTGAAGACCACAACTGTTTCACTAAGTCTGCAAATGAAATTAACAGCATAACTGTATGTTTGCAGCACCATCCTGTACATTCATGTGGGCTGATGCATATCAACATTTGTGTCTGTGCTCATCCCAAACAAGAATACTAGTTGTGACATAGGAGAGGCTGGTCTGCACTTGTCCAAACTGTCAGTACTTCATGTTGGGGAGGGATTTTAGGGGTAATGACAGGACCTGATGTGTTCAGCCATAACTGATGCCAGTCCAAAACTTACTGATAATGTATCCAATTTCCAGGAGCACTACAGGCGGGATGCATGCCTCTTGCATGATGCATGACTGACTTTTGTGCTCTGTTCCTTAATTCAAAGACCCTCAATGTGTTGATATTTGCTTATTATAAAGGGAAATGTCCTTACCCCTAAATCTATCCACCTCTGCACAAACAGCAGAGACTCCATCTAAGCAGTTACTCTGAAGTACTGATATTAACACTGCCTTTTAACCCCTTCAACAATACCCCTTGTGTTAGATGGGATAATGATATTATTTTATATTTCTTAACTGTTGCAGGTTTGCAGAGTGGTATGATAGGGATTATTTTAACTATTATCTTATTCACCATCTTCTGCAGGTCAACGGTACTTATCCGTCCTGCCTCCTTCTTCATCTGGTCTACACCCTTCTGTGCCAGGTTGAGGTAGGCCTGCAAATGATGTCTCATCATAGCGAGCCGGAGTATACACATCAGTATGATGGTCCATAACCGCAACGTATCATACGTCTGCTCACTCATCCTGAAATTAATAGAAAGGCAGGGGTGAGTCAGAGAGGGGAGGTGATGAAGGGAGGACAGCATCTTCTGGCCTGCAAACTCAACACATCTTGCATCTGCTCCCTCATTTGGATGGTAGGCTGAGACAAAGAGACAGGAAAGATGAGTAAGAGCAAAGGAGTTATAAACGACTCAGAAGGAGAAGTACAAGAGGGTGAAACAGAGAGATAAAAAAGGTGAAATGGGAGTACTGTAACGCGAAATCTGGCTTAATCATGTTTGACCTTGTTGCTATCACAGTCACCGTCAGCATTAGAAAAAAAGTGATAGAATTCAAACTATCAACAAATGAAATATATTATGTTAGCGCCAACTAATGACTGCAGTTAAAGAGATACAAGGAAGAGCTTTCCCTGAGGTATGACTAAATTTGCTTACAGTCTAATTTTAACTCAAGAAGACAAGATGCGAGTATTGTTACTTCATCTACGAGCTGAATGCATTCCTTAACTCGGTGAACTGTTGTAAATTCCATTTTCCTAACTGCTGTTGCATTGTTTACATCCATTTTTCCAGCACAAAAGCCACAATTACTTTTATTTCCACGTCTTGGCAACGTTGTCCCGTCCCTCTTGTATGAATAGCAGGTAATTAGTTTGCTGCGAATCAAGGCAGTCCAACTAGCTTGCCTACCAAGTGCAGATCAATCAACAAAATGTGCGAGCACTGCAACTACAGCAGTCTTGTTTTTAAGATATGTTTAGGCAATCTCATACATTCACCACAAAACATTTTACCACTAAGCACATCGTTAATGCTCAATTATTAGAACCATCAGCAAATAATATAATTGGGAACCCTCAAGTCATTATGACAGTTACATCTCCCTCAGATAAATACAACAACAAAAGTCAATCCATCTCTTCTTTGCAAATTTGTTTGCCTTTGACCACACTGACTATGGCTGTATTCACAAGTTACTTATAGTATAAATTGGGATGTTATGTTTATGTTATTACTTTTACTTACAAAGGCACACTCTCTTTGTCCAGAGTGGGGTTCATTATGTAGTCCTTGGTAATGGGCTTCACCCACAGCAGGACCATGATAAGAGGGGACAGGAAGTTGATATGAAGCAGAGTTCTATAGGAAAAAAAAGGGGGATGAAAGAGAAGATGTCCAGTTAAACCAATTCAATAATCCAACAGCTTGTCCCCCTTTACATCAAGTTTCTCAGAAGACCTCTAATAATCAAAAAAATACCCCAACACTGTAGAAAATCCAAACAGTGATTGATAAATATAGGCTTAATTGCTGACAATCATCAATAACTCCCAAGCACTAGAGAGAACACAAAACGGCTCACTGAAATCTTTGCTTTTTAATCTCAATTTTGAAGCTAACATAGTGAGAAAGGAGGCCTATGCCATCAGTGCAACTTTCCCTGAGAAGGATGAGAAGATAGCTGAGGCTCAGAATTCGAAGAGCTCGGAGATAATCCCTGCTAGCGTTAGGGTCTGAGGATGTAAGCTCATGACAGTTGAGAGGAGGAATGGAAGAGGAGGCCAATGTTGGAGAGTATGCTATGCCAAAGTGGATTATCTGGATGCGACGCGTTCCCTGCTCTGCAACCCCCCCCACACACACACACAACATGGTCGTAGACATGCCGCCCAGTGAGTTCCGAAATAGAAATTCGCCCCAACTGAGGAAGTCTTCATCTCACTCACAGCGTACTCTCTCTTGTATCTGACACATTCTGAATAGTAGGAGACAAGTACAACTGCATTATATTTGGCTTCTTGGTACTACTCGAGCACTGTTGAGTGTGCGGCCAATTTGAGCACATCAATCAATCAAGCCTAGAACAACAGATACAATTATCTCATTACAATTAATTATCATCAGAAGCAAAATAATGAATATATGTACAATGACATGAAAGCTACACTATGTTATATGCTAAATTATACCACTCAACAAAAGCAATAAGGGATGAAAACACATTCGGACACTCAAGGCTTGAGTCTAGAAAAAGGGCTACTCAAAATGCTATACTATAATTATTGTACGCGGTTTTATGATCTCTACTAGTCAGGTTACAGTTGACATCCATGTCTGTCCAGACTCATATAACATATATAGTGAAGACTTAAGAAAATTAAATAATAATAATATAATAAAATATATAATAAAGGGGATTTTTTTGGGGGGAGGAGGGGGTTATCACAAAATTGATATGTGTAATTCCTGTGAATAATTTCTAGTCAGAAATATGCTGTGAAAATATGGTCACAATCTCTCCTTCTGTTATGGAATTGAATTACGTTGATCTTTGACCTTTTGGATATAAAGTGTCATTACTTCACAATTTTTTATCATATTAGAGAATTGTGTAACATTTTTGTCATAATTAGCATTGGAATTCTTGAGTTATAACTAAAAATGCGTTTTATGAGGTCATAGTGACCTTCACCTTTGACCACCAAAATCAAAATCAGTTCAGCCTAAATCTAAAGAAATTCTCTCAAAGCATTTCTAAGATATTGCGGTCACGAGAATGTGATATACATATGGAGTGCAATGAGCAAAAGCGTAAAATAAAACAGCTATTCTCAACCAGTGGGTGGGCCTCAGAGCATAATCCAGTGGGTTCTGGGGGTAGCGGTACTGCCAAATGGTTAGATAACTGTTATTATCAATTTTTTGTAATTTACAAATATAGTTGTTGTTTTTTTATCTAAAGGTGCTCAAGAATTATCTTAAATAACAAAATGGCAAATTAAAAATGCATAATTTTAATGAAAAGTTACTTTTGAAAATCACTAGACTTGTTCAGCCACTACTAGCTAACGTTTCCTCGGATGCTGTCGCACAAAAATGTTTTTTGAAACCAAAAAGTGATGTGAGAGACAACCCCTGCACTCCAAAGCATTGATGAGGAAATATGACCCCGACTACAATAAATTTGGATTCATAATGGCAGGTAGGCCTAGTGATGCTTAGCTGAAAGCATGGTGTGTTGAATGTGGTGAAATCCTGCAACAACCCAGTAATTTTTTTTTTTTTTTGGTCATTTATTTGGGAAGGTGGTCCTCAGAGATTTTTTGACAATCAGAAATGGGCCTTAAGTTACAAAAGGTTGAGAAGTGACATTAAAAATTTTTCCTGACCAGAAACTGATCTCGTTTCAAAAAAGATTGCCATGACCTTCCACCTTTTACATCCTTATCATATCAAAAGCATTCAATGTAAAATACATGAGTGACCACAGAAGTAAAGACAATGACTGTAGAGGACTCACTGTGTAAATTTGGCTGTGGTCAGATTGAGTGCATCGAGGTGCATCTGGGCCAATCGTAGACCAGGGAAAGTTAGAAATGCTCCAATCAGGGAGCAGAGGAGGGCCAGGATCAGCTTGAAGGTAAGTTTAGATATAGGACCCCTGTGAAAGAGAAAACACTAAGTGAGAAACTACTGTAGTTTCACGAGGAATAAAGAATTCATGAAGGCAGAGAAAACAAAAATGATACCATGAGAATAGTGATTTTGTACTTACTGGGACTCTAAGCCCTGGTGCTGCAGAAAGTGTAGAGCACTGTCAGAGAAGTTTGCAAAACCTAGAAATGAAGAAACGTTTGACAGTTAGTGCCAAAAAAAATAAAAAATCAAATTTGGCTGTGACTAACAGGGTCATGTGCAAGAATGTGGAGCACTAACCTGTCTCCAGACCAAACTCCAGGTAGTTTTCGGTGACAATGAGAATGGCCATGGCTTTGACAAAAAAGAAGAAAGCAAAAGTAATGCAGAGTGAACGCTCGCCTCCTTCTTCCAGCTTGAAGTAGTGGGCCGTGAGAGAAAAAAGGGTCTTACTGTCGGGGACAAGTCAAGGAAAACCATCTCCAGAAGAATTCTGGCATAGAAAACAAATACAAACCACTTTGCAGATATATTTTCAGTGCCTTTTACAGTTTAAGGGAAACTGAATTAAGTCTCAACAATAAACCAATACAAATCATATAGAACACATTAACACACAGCTATTCACCACATAAAATGTGTTTTAACTTCACACACGCGCACAGTGTTTGTGTATACTTGGAGGCCACCTGTGAATCCTCCACCCATTAATTCTGCACAAACCCTGATAGTGTGGGTCTTTAGGACAATGCCTGCCATTGAGGTTTTAATAGTATTTTGCTCTACCCATGATGACACTGATCAGAAGACGAACGACAAAGCAAGTTCCTAAAGCAAACTCTTGCCAAAAGCCTCCGCAACATTTCAGGTGACAGTATGGCAATTTTTTCACTCCCTTTTAGTCCATTTAAAGAATAGGTATTCAATCCAGTGGAGTCTCTTTTTCTTTTTTGTTCTATTCAGAACTGTGAAGACAGCTGTATAAACACTCAACAGACATGTTCAAGCCAGCATGAGGCTGAAAAGAGAAACAGTCATGTTTGACATATCATGTGGTGGGCTACAATTAATATACTGCCGAGGTGGCCTGTTAACATCGGCCAAAAGTGGGGTTATAAAATCAAACTTATAAATTTCAGTATTAAGGGGGTAAAAGTGAGGTACCATAAAATGTACTTGAAAAGCATGCTGCTCTCAGGTTATCAGTGAAGGATAAGGCAGTAGAGCTGATCTCCAGGGCAAGAGTCTTAAACATATCATCAGAGCTGAAATAGGAAAACTGAAATCAAGTGTCCCATTAACACATATATTGAGCCAACATATTCCCTCATCTTCATAGTCCCATTTCATCTGTTCCACAGTCTGTCCTTTTCCCCAAGCACATCAGTCTATTGAGCTGTGAAAATTGGGCCTCCAATCTCCGACGCTGGCAGGAAATGACACACCATCTGACCGCAGTGAGCCAGGCCTGACCAGAAGCACTGGAAAGATTGATCCCTGCGGTTGGTGGCAAGGATAATGCATATTATTTAACCATCATTCAGCGTAGCAAAATAGCAGGTAGCTGCGGAGCATAAAAGCGCTGGAAGTCAAGTCAGTAGGAGCTCTAGCATTCACTTTGTAGTCTCTCTTTGCTGCTGCTGCATCATCCACACAATCAAGCTGGAATGACTTGTTCTCTTAAAGACAAAGATGTTAACCTCCGACATATGTAGGACGGTGGTGAAGAATGTGAAGTGAAAATAATGTAAAATGTGAGTGCAGAGGAGTGAACAGAAAACCTTGAACGTGGCAAACCCACCTACAGACATAATGTACAGCACAAATGTGTAACAAATTTAAAGGGACAGTTCACCCAAAAATCAAAAATACATGTTTTTCCTCTTACCTGTAGTGCTACTTATGCATCTAGATCATTTTGGCACGAGTTGCCAAGGTTTGGAGATATTGGTCATAGAGATGTCTTCCTTCTCTAGAATATAATGGAACTAGATGGCACGAGGCATGTGGGTTTTTTGAAAAACTCAAACAGCAATGTCTCTTTCTAGAAGTCATGACTTGGTTACTCAAAATAATCCAGACCTTGTTGTGAGCATGTCTGAACCATTTTCTTTCTACCAAACTACACCAACCAACCAAAACACCACCCAGAAGGAAGTCTGCATCACTACGAGCTAGCTAATGTTATAGTTCAGCCAAGAAGCCATTACTGTTTCCATCCCTTCTGTGTAATCTGTGGATTATGTTGAGAAACTTGGAATTTCTGTTTCTGATGAGTTTTTCAAATATATTTTCTGGTGCTTTGAGTACCACAAGCCAAGAGCCATCTAGTTCTAATATATATATTTTTTTAAATTTAAAAAAAGGCAGACATCTCTACTACTGATATCTCCAAAACCTGGCAACTCACACCAAAACAATCTAAATGGATAAATAACACCACAGGTAAGAGGAAAAATATGTAATTTTGATTAGGGAAAACTGTCCTGTTGAAGAATAGTTTACACTGACAGTCTGATAAGAAAAAAATGCTAACCAAGATGTGAATAGTCACTGATGGAAGGATACATGACAAAAGCGAGTACTAGCAGGCACCAGACAACGCTGATGTTCATCTCTCCTGAGGTCTGAGTCACACTGTAGTAGAGTTCTGTTATCAGATAGACCACAGTTGCCGCTACTGTGAAATCCACCAGCCACTGGAACTCTGGGAAGTAGTGCAATGCTGGGGGCATATAGAGTATAATTAAATCCACAAATATACAGCACAGTATATAAAAGAGTGTGTGATTGAAAAGTTATGATTCAACTCAAGGCATTGGTCCGCTTAGATTTACCTAATGTGTCGACTTCTGTGATGCATTTCGTCTCTAGTTGTAAATCTATGTCCTTGGGAATTGTTAGCGGCTTGTTGTCTATGTGACCATTGTACTTCCTAGGGCAAAGAGGAGAGAGCAGCAAAATAACAAATATGTTCAGGATAAGAGAAACCAACAACTCCAAACTGCAAGCGAACAGAATTTTAGAGCATTTAACATTTTTGTATCATTACAGACGCCACATCTGTTCTAGCAGACATCTTTGTTTAGGTTTTTGTCTCATCTTGCCTTTTACACAATTGAAAACAAATAGCAGTTCCACACATTTATGCTCCCTTTTTTTATTATTTCATCAGTAAATATTGGTAAATATGGCAGGTTGCGGTCTGAGCTGGAGAGCTGTCCTTCAACTAGAAGGTTAAAATGGATTTCCTACCTCCCAAATAGCCATTATGATAGTAAATCCATTGCAGGTAAAACAAAACCTTCCTTGTTGTGGTGTTGAATGCAGCTCTGACATCCAAATTTAATGGTTGGAAGAGGTCTAGTTACTGTGATTATAACTAATACTATTGGACTCTTCCATGACCAAAAGCAGGACTGAATGAGCAGTGCTAAATTGCCAACACTAGGCCAATGGAGAACTGTGCGTTAGGCCTGAAGTCTGGTGGGTCCCCTCAGTTCAGGGCTTTGTTTGTTCAACCCGGTATGTGCGCCGGTTTCAGAGGACAATACCACTGTAAGACACAAGGGCCAAACATGCCCTGGACAGATTTAATCTCTTAGGCACCTGACAGATAAAAAAGGGTCTCAGCTTCACCCTTGACTGCAGGAGTCAGACCGATAACAAAGGCAACAGAGCTGCATGGCACGAGCTGGCAAAAGGACAGTGGGTCCATCTTATTCTTCAAGGGATTACTGAACATGTGGTGCCAGAGAGCCTTGACCTGCCTCATACAGGGTGAAAGAAAGGACTGCGCTACAAAACCATATTAAGTTAGGAGCTGGACACCATGAGGAACAATAAGGATTAACTTTCAGTCGTGGCTTCAATTTGAATTCACATTTAAGAGGAGAGTACAAAGGAAACGGCACTAAATTCCAATGTTCGACATATGGTTCAACTTCCAGCTGCAGCTCCAAAACTAAATAGTGTCTTTTTTTTAAAAAATAGTCTTGAAGGAAAATCATCTTCCAGAATCAAGGCTTGACATCTGACCACTTTGAAGACATAATGCTGTTTGGGAAACTTTGATTTCAGTGAGGATGCAATCCTTTTAAACTGTCATCCCCTAAAATAGTCTAAACAGTAATGGCTCCAAAAAACGGGACGAACTTTCTTCACATCAACTAAACAAGGCCACTTCTAAGCCGAGTTGCTCTGAGCCGTAAAGGAACAAAACAACAAAAACAGACTTCTGTCTCCTTACTTCAAACAGGCCTTAAATGAGCCACATAAACACATCAGCTTCATCTGTTTGCTGACATGCCTGTGTTCTCCATCCATCTCAAATGTCTGCTTCTCATCTTTTCTTTCCTCCCTGATGAAATGGGTGCCTTTCATACCTCCTCTGAGCCACTGCATTTCCCCAACCCCCAAACAATAGCCCTTCTTCATTCCAGCCCCCCTCTCCTACCTACCTGTCTTTCCTCTTCTGTCCTTTTTGTTTCCCAGCTAAGCTCCTCAACTCATCTTCCGTAGGGTGCTGATACCACCGCAAACTGTGAACAAAGAAAAGGAGTGAGAGGTGGAATCAGGCTCAGGAAACGGTAAGAAAAGTCACACAATAAAGCAGATATTTTCAAAGTTGTGGGTGGAGGAACAAAACAATATGTCATTATTGTATGTAATTATTAAGACACCGTGTAAAATAGTTGATCTGGTTGATTCTGAAGTATGTAAAGAGTAGGTTAGAGACATATTGAACAGTCACTTGTCTGTTCACTTACATTTCATTCTAAAAATAAGGGCTTACTCTTAAAAGCTTAAATGACTCCTTAAAGCAATAATTAAAAAAAAATCTCATTGTAAATTTCTCTTGAAAGCAGTGACATTTAGTTTCGATTCTCTGAACATGATTCAAAGCCTAAATTTGCAACAGCTCAGAGCTTCATGGTTAACTTGCAAACAGCACGCACACACACAAACATTTTTTAAAGCTATATATCAGTGACTTTGATACACATCTAAAAAGCACTTGTGAGAAGCTTCACAACAGCGAGGTTATCTGTCCTTAAGGACCGAGTGTGGAATAGCAGCTAATTTAAGAGCATCCTTCAGAAGACAAACATTTCAGGCGCCCTCCTTAACTTTGTTTAGAAACCCTCAGCCTGAGAAGCACTCTGCGTGGCAGTGGCAGATAGAAGAAGCATGGCTTGTTTTTCCCCATGCACATTTATTTATTATGGAGAATTAATTACAAAATATTCTGGAGGGGCACTCCAGGCATACTGCTTGGGGTACAAGTTTTTGAAAAAAGTGTTTCACCAGTGCCCTGAAAAGGAAAATTAATTATTAAATGTGTTCCAAGAAGCTGTTGAAAAAAATATGTGGCACTAATTAGAGTAAATGAGGTGGACACTTTATATTTATGCACCGTCTTCTTGGGTCAACCCAATATTTTGATTCCCTTTGGTCTTTGCACTATGATTTAATGATTTGTTGTTTTCTATCCAAACCCTTTTCAACTCATCTAAGTACACATTTTGATACCCATTGTCCTTGACTCTTTTTCAAAATAAACTTCTGAGAAGGGAAGTTAACTGTAGAAATTTAACTGTAGCATTTAGAAAAAGCATATACACTGTACAGGATATGACATTACCTGCCACTGCAGAGTAGCCACCTTGCGAAGGAATAATGAGGTATGATTTTCTGGATTACACTGGCCATTACCATGGTAACCACCAGCTGGACACCGATCACACCCTGTAGAAACAATATGATAATCACATTTAAATAGTGATTAGACATGCCATAAAGCAGTTAAACATACGACTTTTCATATACCGTAGATTGATAAAGGCTGAAACATATGTTCTAACTGCACCTTAAAAAGTGTTTCGAATGTAATTTGAGGTTCCAATAAATGATCTGTCTGGATCAATTTATTCATTCAATGACCCGATACCATTGATGCAAAGTGAAAACATCGATTAGGGATGCACAATATACAGTACCCGTCAAAAGTTTGGACACACCTTCTCATTCAATGGCTTTTCTTTATTTTTATTATTTTCTACATTGCAGATTAATATTGAAGACATCAAAACTATGAAGGAACACATGGAATTATGTAGTAAACAAAAAAGTGTTAAACAAACC
>JBBPCS010000386.1:15524649-15548671 GCA_037974645.1 Hollardia meadi
AGTAAAAAGCACATTTAGGCTATTTAATTTATGCAATGGTGAAAAAATTGGCAAAATAAATGAAAAACTGCGAAAAATTGTGTTCGGTATTCATTATTTTATTTATTCATTATTATGTTTCATTATTTTCGGTTTCAGCCAAGAATTTTCATTTCAGTGCATCCCTATTTCTTACCCAAAAGTGTGCATAAACAACAAGTTAAGAACTTTTTCACAAAATACAAAAATATGAAAATATCGGTTATCTTCAGGTATCAGCCATGAGAAGCAGGTAATTATCAGTTGTTAGTATCAGCTGAAAAAAATCCTTATCGTGAATCTCTAATATTTCACACAACATTGATATGATATATAAGATATACCTTTATTTTGAAATTACCATGGCACATCTTACTAGTGCCAGGCAAATAATGGCAAGTACTCAAGAAAAGCAGATGAGGATATTTACTCTACTCTCAGGAATAAATCAACAGTGTGGAAATATTTTGGATTCCAAGACAAGTCAACAGACATGCACATGCCATTTGCAAACAATGTCGTTACGAGATAAAATAGTCAGGAAACACAATGGACCTCAGGAACCCACAATGATTGCCAAGATTGCCTCACTCGGTAGTCTGCTATATGCTGTAATAATAATATTAGCTGCTCTGTTTCAACAATGTCAGACTGAAAAAATGTGCATGCAGGCTGAAATTCAACTGTGGTGTTCTGTTGGGAGATGCCGTGACTTAAAGCAAAGGAGAGTAAAAAAAGGTATAAATAATACATGTAATTTGTTAAGCTATGAGTAGAGGAGAAGTGCCAGGCTAATTTATGTAACGTAAAATGCCATAAGCTCCTTTCAGACAACGCGGCAACAGCACCGCTGCGCTCTGAAACCCACCTACTACGATTGGTAAGAAAGCTATATATTGGACGTTTCCAATCAAGTAGGCATATCAGGTGTGTTTAAGCAGGTAATTTGTAGGTAGGCAATGTGTGTAGCCTAACGTTATATGAATTAATATGGTTTTGTTTACATGTTTTGAAAATTACCTGTCCCGTCAGAAGATCTTCCTGCTAGAAGTTTTGAAAACTCTGCCTATTTGGCACTGAACCCAGTGGTGAGCATAGCTCAAACTGCATTGTGTCTGAAAAGGGCTATAGGCTTCAGCTAATAATGGTGACTAAAAAAAATTGTTGACAATTGTTTTGTCTATGAACCTCAACAGTTATTATTAAGCTAAATTTTATATTTTGGTGTGGTTTTTTTAAATGTTCTTGTTGTTAAGCCGTGTTTAGTGTGCCAGTTTCAATTTAAAATAAACTTTACTGCATTTTACAATTTATCTGTCTTGTTTTTTTTTTTTCTTTTATGTCCAAAAGCAGAAAAGAATGAGAGGTGGCAGCTTCTTTTGTAACTGCTTGTGTTAAAAGAGTATATGATATTGTCTCATATTGATCGCAGGCCCTTAACATAAATCAAACAACTTCAACAACCAACATCAACTTGCCGATATCAGCAATACAGTATCGTTGTCCAAAGTATCAATATAATATTGTATTGTGATGAAATTTGGGATTTACACCCTTACTACTGTATGTACCCAATTTCCAGAAAATGTAAAATATCATGATAGGTATCGTTGATGCTATTTGAAAGTGAGTACCATAAATTAATAGTGTAAATACAATGTTCACCAAAATCTGGCCTGTCTGCAACATTTGTCATAATGTCAGCCTCCATGTGCCCAGAAAAATGAAAAGCCAGCACTTCTGTGGTAGGTACCAAAAGATTTATCAACATAAGGAGCTCAATATCAACCCAGCACACTTAGATCAATATTCACTTAGGCTTAAGAGGCCAAAAAAATTCCCATCATGCTGCGCTTTTATCCACTCACTGTAGGGTATGGTCTGTGGGTTGGCCCCTCTCTTTGGCAATCAGCAGGAATCATTGATATCTGTGCCTACACACATTCGAGCAAAGAGAACCAATTAGCAAACTAATCCCCAATAAAATATTTTCTCTTTTCCAACAACAGCCTTATATCTGAGCTAGCACCTGGGGAAGTACCAGAAATTCCTAACCTGAATAAACAGCAATAAATCCTGTAGCCTTCTTTTTTCTTTTAAATAATGTTTACATATTAATAATATTAGGCGAAACAAAACTCCCTCCTCTAACATACACACATTCAATAGAGCTTACATTTACCCTAAAAGGACAATTTGGAATGCTATACTCACTTTGCCCTACTGTGCATGTTGGTTTGAATTTTGAGAATCATTGGTCCATTATAGGGGTGGCCAATATTGCAAAAATGGTATAGATAACTATATGTCACAGTAATACTACATATCACAATACAATACTTGTTCTGTCAATTCAATAAAGAAATGGTTTAAAATAAACATTCTGCACCATACTTCATCACTTTGATTATTTTTTTCTTTTATTTGTAAATTTGGAACTTCCATACAAACAAAAACAACTCCCTCACAAGAGACGAGACTAAAACCAAAATAATAACACAAATTAGAGGTACATTACCACCACCAACAGGTAAGCAGTCCTGCTGCCCAAATCTCATTGCGAGGTAGCTGGATTTGCAAGATCGCATGAGAATCTCGGGTTTTCCATTACCTTGTGGTCTAGACCACCTCCGAATGTAGTCCGAGTGATCAGATCTCAATGCATCCTCAATGCGTCCTGGGTGCATTCACACCTGTACTTAGAGCTGTCCACTTGTGATCGGATCACTCAGATTGGATTTTAATACCAGGTGAAAACGGGGTCTTAGAGGTATCACCATGTCGAGGAGACGCTGTGTTTTTAAATGCGAGGGCAAATTCCCTTTGTATGGACTTCCAAAAGAAAAAGCAAGAAATCCTTCGTTAAACTTAATTTTTACCACTGTTACTCAACAGTCCAGCCCCAACATTCTGGGCTTTTCAGCAGGGGGGTGTTAAAGAGACAGGAGCTAAAAGAGAGTGTTTTAGACAGAGGGTTTATAGGGTGCTGCTGCAATGGATAGTATGGGAAAAATTAATGTGTTTTTTAAACATTAAAGCCTGTAAGTGTATTCTAGTATAAACCTAAAATAAAAAATATTAGCTTGAAAATGAGCATAATATTTTAGTAAGTAATATACTATAGTAATATACTTTAGTAAGTGACAAGAATGTATGGTGCTGATTAGCGAGGGTAGCAACGTTTAAACGATTAGTCACCTAATCGTCACATGCACATCCTTAGTATATACAATCATTGCCCAACCCTAGTCCAAATATAATTTTTATTGAATGGAAAATTAATATAGGCATCAATTTTTTCTAAAAGAAAAAAACAGACTGCTGACATTCTGAAAATAGATTCTGAAAAAACGTCGTCTGGGTCAATCCATCAGCTGGTGCTTGGCTTATCCTGGGCAATCCTGGCCAGTATGAAGTAGGGCTGCAACGATTAGTCGACATAATTGATTAAGTCTATTATAAAACTTCGTTGCCGCGGAATTTTAGTGTCGACGCCTCGTATTATCAAAGTCCCTTCAACTGTCTAAACCACGGTAAACCTGGTAAACCACGTAAATGTTCATTTGTAACTGCAATGCACTACAGGAAGTGCTGGGGGCAGTATCGCTTCCATTGTCTGCCATGACAGCATTCTGTACTAATGAAGAAGAACGTATGAATGATGGCAAAACGGAGAGAGAATCAGGGTGAAGAACAGGCAAATAAAAGCAAGACCGAAACTTTCGGAAGTATGGGAGCATTTCACCGAAAATAAACCAATGGAACAAGTTAAATGCAGACTCTGTGAAGCATAGTTGTCATTTCAGGGCAGCACTACAGCGATGCACGAGCATCTGAAACACACGCACCCTGGAGCCGTGATGTCTGCTCCGGATGGGTAAGTTCTAGCAAGTTAAGCTAGTTGATACCTTGTAGATCTTTTGGTAAGTTTTAGCGAGTTAAGCTAGTTGATACCTTGTAGATCTTTTATTTTCAATGATCGACCGCTTCGTGCTTTAGCCAACTGGTTATAATGTTAGTTTCGTGATATTAATGTTAGTTTACCTGTTGGAAAACAAGGTCTCATGGATGATGCTTGCTAAGCGAACTAGCGAACATAACTATTTCAGTTATGTTAGCTAACGCGTTAAGTGCAATAATAAATCAGTGAATTATAGGAGTAGCCTACCCTGTCTCGTCTTCCCTATTTTTTCCTCGCGTTACTGCAGACTTGAGCAGGTGAGGTAAAACATGCACTGGAGCCCAGAGCCCAGAGATGGCGGGCGTGACAGAAATAATCATTGACTATTCGACTAATCGAAAAAATAATTGACAGATTAGTCGACTACCAAAATAATCGTTAGTTGCAGCCCTAGTATGAAGCACTGGTAATGTTTATTGTGTCTCTGCACAATATTCTCTTCTTCCAGCAACAAATACTGAAAAAAAGATGCCCCAGCTCACCAGTCTCTGGCTCCTATGTACCTTTCACTTTAATTTGATTTTTAAGTCCTTTTTTTTGTTTGTTTGTCCACACAGTTTTTAGCTCATTTTTATATTAGCCTCAATCAAAAATTTCCTGAAGTAGAAATCTGTAGTCTGAATTTCTGAAATGACAAGATAAAAAGGAAGAGGGCTTTGGGCTACACTGCTGACAGCTGAACATGCAAACCTAAGCTCACACATACTGCGCCTTACATAAAAGTGAACAACAAGCATATTTCAAAAATAATGAACAACCCTACAAATAATACTGGTTACTATATTTATTTTCGAGTGTAGGGTAAACTTATGTCAGATTACAGTAGGTATAGAAGGGGGAAGTGAAGTACTGGTAAATAGGAGAGGTGATGAGGCCAGACCTGTACACTAGACCTAGATTTTGGATTGGTCATGGGGATCCCCAGTGTCACACAGCATGGGGTAAGCTCCAAAAGCACAAGTCAAAACATCTTCTAGTGTCACAGAGGGGAAAGTGGGTGCTATTAATTTGGCACTCACTCAAGATGTGACGCGTGACCAAACAGAACCTCTCTGACTCAAGACAATTCTCCATGTGAGTAATGGTCAGGCTATATAGGTCAAAACCACACAGGCTTCGTTTGGTGGATGCTGACCATTCTCTGAGGGGGACCTGCAAGAATCCAAGACCTGGTGGAAATTGGGCCTGCATGAACTTTCTTATCTTGCCCAGTCCACTTGACCCCCTCCAGACAACAATCAAATGAAATCAGTAGGGGGTGGAGAGTGGGAGCTGCAGTGATAACCACCATCCGTAAGAGCTCAAACACCTCACTACTATTTTGTCCATGGCACTAACTTAGAAGCGGTGAAACCTCTAAATGACCGATAAATCCCCAGTTTCATTCATCTTGGCTACACTTGATGTATTGAAGCCTTCACTGTTCAAAACTGACAAATAGAAATTTAAGACTACTTCTATTAGATGGTCCAAACTATACATCGAAATGGGCCTAATACTAATATTATAGTAAGACACTAGATGACATCCTGGATATTTGTCATTTCTGTGATAATGTAGTTCAACTTTTTCTGTGTCCCCTCCCCTAGTGGCACTACAATAAACAAATGGAAATGTTCTTGCCTTATCTCATTGTTCTACCTGCTTGGTTGACTCTACCTCTCTAAGTTTTGTCACCACCTTGTCCTAGAGTTGCAACTTTCAACAGATTAGGACATTCTGATTGTGTTAGCTGAAGAACAATACATACAGTATGCCCACACTTAAACACTCATAATACAAACCATAACACAAATATATTGATGATAAACTCCCTGAATGTGTCGGAGATCTCCCAATTTGTGAAATGTCATCCCATCATATTGTTGATATTTTCAAGTTGACTAGTGCCGGGTGTTTTGACATTACAGATACCAACTGTGTTTCGGAGGGAAATTTGAGGATTATTGTGTATTGTAACAAAATAACATAATGGATGCCAATTCAGCCAGTATTCAGTATATACAAATGTACTGAAAAACATGTACACAGTGCAGCTTGCAGTTAACAGCAAAATTACCTCATTCGAATTCACAAAGTTCATTCTTGTAACACTTCCCTGACAGGCTAATGAAAACGTTGACATAAAATTAGATTTAACTGTCAGAATGTTCAATAAATGCTTGTGGAATTAAACCAAATAAGCAGAGTCACAGTTAATTACAATTTATGTAATAACTTTCTTCTGAGGTCATCTTGAGGTCAAACTGAGCAGGTCAGGTAGGTGAGAACACCTTGACTTCTCATAAAGGTATCTTGCTGCCAGCTGAATGGCATGCTAACTACATGTTGGTATAATTCATTTATCTAAAACCTTTTCTCTGCCACAATAGCGAATGTGAGCGACTTACTCCTATACAGTGTAGGTCATATGAGTGGACACCACTTAAAACTGTAGCCGTTGTATACTCTTTAACATCACTAGACTGCAGACGTTCACTTTTAGCTACCGCTAGCTAAATAGCTGCACTGACTAGCCGGCTACAAGCACCTGCTATGGCTAGCAAGCTAAGCTAACGTTACACTACAATCACCGTAACAAATTGGCTGAACACATAAATGCGTGAGCAACCCCGCAGTAAATATCCACATGAAAATTGATGTTAGCAAATACTGCACTATCAATGAAGAGCGACAAATAGGAGAAACCGTTACGTTCAGGTGATCGCTGTCACACTCACCATGTTGATGCAGTGCAGCTGAAACAGACTCTTCACCGACAACAGTGAGCACCCCGAGTCGGAAATCAAGCGACGAGGAGCACATAAGCCTTTCTTGCGATGGTTGTGCACAAAATGAAGGGGATTCTCATTCAAATTGTCATCGTATTCTTGCAGAGATGGGCTATATCGTCAAAATTCAACGGATCCAACCTCTGCTCCCAAGTATTTTCAACTGCAGTAGAGGTCACGCTAAAATTTTGGGTAAGGAGCTGTCTTCGGATACGCCTGCACATATAGAATAAAATACGAAGATTTAATTATTCTCACTCCCACAAATTCAACAAAAAATATAATCCTAAAATATAATAAATTGACTCATGTGATGGTGTTTTTATTTAGACTTAATTCTTGCATAGAGTCTGTAATTTTGTATAGGATTAGACAAGACCAATATATGTGCGAGGACCGCTGCAACCGGAAGAGAGCAAAGAGTCACAGCCACACATGACAGATCGGTACTTAAATCAGATGTCTAGCGGTGGGCACAACAACGGAACAAAAGGCAAACAACAAAGTCTCCCAGTTTCTGCTTTTGTTGATGTCGGAATGTGATTATTGACAACATAAAATGTAAAAGTTACTTACTGTGACGGTATCATCTGGTAAACTGAGAAAAGGCTTTGCAGGCGTCTCTGCCCTAATTAATGTGACTGTTAAGGGATGCTCGACCTAAACAATCAAGTAACTGTGAGATTAAAAAGTCATTAGTAAAGTTATTAACTGTAAGGCAGGTCAGAAAAACTAAAGACAGGAAGAGCAATATAGGCCTAACTAAGTAATTGAAACCTTTTAGAGAGACTCAAGCGCATCCTATATGCAAGTTCTGTGGCTTTTCTGGTCACAGAAAACCAACGGAAACGACAAAGAGGTTGCTTTTATTGATTGCATTTTAACATCCAGTTCATGTTTTATGTAATCACAATTTACATATAACATGGAACTCATAATAATGCACATAGGCCTAGGTAACAGTGTATGAATGTAATGAAATTGCCATAAGTACTCAGATAACAGTGGTTTGTCTTTCCTTTCAGCGAACAGGAGGTGAAAACTAGGCCATGATAATGTACTATATACAGTATATGTCTGAGGTCCTGGTAGTTTTCACAAGTGTTACTATTTTGGCAAACTTAATAGTTTTCCACCACTATTTCAGGTGCTGATATTTTACTTCACACTACTATACGTCTATATGAAAGTTAGAGTTACTAGATTTGTTTTGCAGCACAGTCTACAAAATAAAGGATAAGATGTGATGTTCTGCTGGTGTTTAAGTGCAATTACATAATATCTGCATCACTTTATAATTTATCAATACCAAATTAAGAAAGGGGAAAATTTTCAGGAATAATGCTTTCGGCACTTAATTACACTATAGGCTGTTGCTTATACATAAATGTTAACCTTTTTTTAAAAATGCAGGACTTAAAATATCCTCCCTATAGTGCTCACCAGCTATTTACTGTGGCAATAGCTCTCCTGATGAATTCAATAAAAGGAGGCTTTCCTCTTTTGCTTTTAGCATTGGAGGAGAGTTATTGTTCTCCACAAACTGGATTTAGGAGAAAATGAGGCACATCAAGTGTTGAAATTAATTAGATTAATTAAAAAAAACCATACAAAAATAACATGCAGCATGGTTCAGTCAATTACACGCTGAACACTCAAACACAGTACACATGTTTTTGTGTTTGCAGCTGCAGACACAAAGTGGCATTTACATCAACGTGGGTATTTAAAGGCTAGGCTGTATTTGCACATGCGTATGTGTTGCCAAAGCCCTCCTCTGTTATTGCAGAGATACCTACTCCACCCCCTTGATGCATCGCACCAGCCCCTTATTGCATGTAGACACACTGGTGCTTCCACACTGTCTCATTCGACTCTCTTGCACATTTTCTGTTAATTACCATTCCGCCCTGAGGCCAAGGAGCTATCCCTCTAAAGATTGCTGTTTAATAACGATGATGTCAGAAATGAATGCAATTAAGTTAAAACGATGCAGTATTTCACATGAGAAAATAAAAATGACAAGCAGGACTCATGAAATCTTTACCGTTTTGAAAGCAGGACGGTGTTTCACAAAAGTGGCTCTAGAGAGACGCAGACAATGTTTTATTTCTGTATCTGGGTTATTCCATACATTTCCCACTGATTTCCTTTTCATTTATAATTGAAGGGAGTCTCATACTGTACATTCTCCTCGTTGTATTCCATATCACACTCAGCACTATTACCGCTGCTGTTTGAACTCTATTCTCTCTGGAGCTTGTGTGGGTTTTTTTTCTTTTCACATTCAGTGTTGTCTGTTCTTTTTAGTCAGGCTTGTTATTTTTAGATGAAACATAATAGCCAGGATCTTCAGTGTACTGTGAGAGTTTCACACCCCTTCCTCGTGTTTAATCCATATGACATCTCCTCCGTGCCTAGTGGTTCCTTTGAGTTTCAACTCGCACGCCTTACAATATAAATAAAGATGATGTGAATATTACAGTAAAAATCTCAGTCTAGTCAATCAAATAGACTCATTGTTCAATGTCACGATTCATTTTTAATGGCAGTTCTTTTTGTGTGTGAGTGTTGGTGAGCATTATACATAGTTTCCTTCTTTTATTAATCAAACAACAGTTTGAAATGTGTGTCACTGATCTCAGCAGTATACCTAGAAGCAGAGGAGGAAAATAGAACAGAAATCCATGTCAACTCCTCACCAGTAAGACTGAAATTGGTTCGGAATGTAATTCTCTTTGGTGCAGCGCCTCCTTCTCCATTCTCTGTAATCTACAAAAATGCAAATTACAATGCAAATGCAAATACTACTGAATAATTTATGTGTAGAGTAGAGAGTTCTTTTACAGAGACCGGGAGCTTTTTTGCTTAAATAGAGTAATGTGGCATTCCGAGCACACTTTTGGTTAACGACAGAAATACACCATAGAAATTCACTGTGTGAAATTCAGTTCAACAAGTCAGAATTAAATATCTAAAATGCACATTCTCCATTTCTGAATCATGTTTTCTCAAATGCAATATTTTTACACTGTGTGTTTACTATATATTCATACTGGACAAAACCAAGCTACAGACACATCAAGCAACAGACGTTTCTTTGTCTTACTGGTTAAACACTAAATCTAGTTAGATGCTTGATTCCTCTGTGTTGTAGATGTGTAATTTGGCCAACTAAATTTTACCTGATGTTAAGAGTAGTTGAAATTTTTTTTTCCAGCATTCATTTATTCCTATGTTCACAGCAGCTGATAATACCTCCAACCTGTTATATACCTCCAACATACTATATGTAAATATCAACCACTGTTGACATTCGATCCAATTCTCAGATACCGCAGTATACTTCTGCATCCAACACAGTAACAAGGCCTTTCAAGAACCCCATTCAATACATCAATCTAATTTCTCTAAATCAAATAAGCGCATTCAGAATGCTTCCATATTTTGTGCGGAGGCTGAAATTACACCCATTACAATTAATGACATTCATATACACTTGAACACATACATTTTGTGTTTTTAATAATAATAATAAAAAAGAGCTTCGGGTTCCATCCTACTGTGTGGCTGGTGTTCAGGCCCATACACTCTGTGGCTCAGGCTTCTCCCTCAGCGGTTTTTCCATCAGGGATTGTAATTAACCCACAGCATTCATGAGTGGGCATGCTCATTTAGCCTGCGTCTGGGCTTAGACAGCTTTAGCGGGATGAAAGAACAAATCCTGGTGGAACAAGGCAATGTATGCTATAGCCAAAGTGAAAACATTGCAGACAGAATAACAACTACTCCAAAACTTTGTATATATGCTTTTTTTTTTTTTTTTTTTTAATTAACATTATGTCGTAGCAACACATACTTTCTATATGCTGAATATTTTGTCATGTGAAGTGCATATTATATCTGTTGCTGTTTGAAAAGGCTTTACACTGTAATATGTTTACATGGGATGGAAATTTAAAAACAGCATAGTGACAAGCCATGAGTACGGAGTTGTAAGAATATATTTCTTTGTTTTAAAAACAAATGTTAAGCTATTCTGAATTATTTCTACATTCCGGCTTGTGTATAAACAGATCCGTGGTTCGTATAAAGGAAGTATCTTTTAAATGAGTACTTTAAAGATGACATTGTTATTACTGGGGTTAAACAAGTCAGTTTGGGTTCAAGGTCATTGGACAGGTGGAGCATTTCATTTGGGATTCTAATAGAAGAATAATATAATAATGATAATGATAATAATAATAATAATAATTATAATAATAATAATAATACATAAAATTGTTTATATTGGTGCTTTTTATAAAAGTGACATAAAAGGTTTTTATAAAAGACAGAAAAATATTTTGTTACAATACAATTTTACATGCCATTGTGTGATCATTTGAATTTAAAATTTTTATGGAAATGTTATCAATTTTATTCTGTGTAGGTGATGCTGACTCGTTAATAAAATCTAAATATAATAAATAATATATATTTTTGAGCCCAATAACTGATGTTAAATAACTATATTTCTTTTTGGGCCTCTCTTTGTGTTGAGTGTCGACCAGGCCTTGTTAAAATATAATAATAAAAGAATACATTTCACTTTTGTATGCTCTCGTACTTAACACCATACTGACTGAGTTTATGATTTTAAGATGTACCAAAATGTACAATTGAAATCTTAAAAAAAAAAAAAAAGTGAACTAACACAATGTATGCAGCTCAAGAATACAGCAAGGTAGGGCGTAGACATGGTCTGTGGTCGGTCAGATTAACCATGTACAGTGTTTCCATACTATATGTCTCACATTAAGAAAGTCAACAAACTAACAATGCAACATTAGGCACAGTGGCATATGCTTGGCATCACATTAGCCTCAGAGTTACCATCTGTCTTAAATCCACAAAATCAATTCATTGTCTGAGTTTTAGGTGTTGAGTGTCACCCTGACTCGTTTTACTGTGTTTTGTTGTTTTACTGTATATTTCATTTCCTGCTCTATAACTCTATTGCCTGTTGAAGTCACTGGGTTTCGCCAAACACTGCAGAGTGCCACTGCAGCACCAGAAAATATCAATGCTGATTTATTTCCCTATTCAATTGAAGACTGATTTATATCAGAATTAGACTACATTGTGTTTGTGTGTATGTGTGTGTGTGTGCGCGTGTGCGTGTGTGTGCGCGCATACAGTAACAGGCACACTGAGAAATAAAGGCAGAGCTAGAGGGAGGGAGAGAGAGAGAGGGAGAGAGAGAGAAGCTCATTATAATCAGGCAATTATGCTGGCAGAATTAGAAGCGTCCTTATTTTCTCTTGTGGCAGCCTGAGTGTGGAGACGTTTTTTTAAGTGACTGCAGACTAATCCATGGATATGACTGACTATCCTGTGTTAATATGGAACATCTGTAGTCGCATGTGACAACAAGATTTGGAAGTGAAAGCCTGTGATTTCGGCTTTTTGGAGAACCGGTTATTCAAGCAAGGCTCCCCAGGTTCTGGGCTCTAATTTGCATTGATGAGGATTTTTTTTTTCTTTCTCTCCTGGTTGAGGTTTTGGCTCAGCGGTAGTGAGTGAGAGACGAGGGCAGTTATGAAACGCCTGCAACTCAGGACCATGGCTGCACACAATCAGTGTCTTCCAAACAGTGGTATATAATTATGTTTGCATGTTTTTTTGAGACATTTTATTCAATTCCATAAGTATCTGCATTGCTGCTGTTGTTGCTGTTAATGTCAATGTTAATGTCAGTGACAAAGTGTGTGTGTTCGTGTGTGTGTGAGTGAGTGCATTATGTATACTTTCTCATGGAATGCATTTTGAAGTTCTTTATAAATCAGAATGTCTTAGACATTAAAATATTCTTGAATAAAAATAACTTTTCAAGAAATGTTGTAAAAATATTGTGATATTATTCTTGATTCTCAAGTAATAAATTGTGTAAAAAAAAAACAATAAAGCGATCTATCCATCTATTTTTGAAAATTCTTGGATCCAATCAAATGCAATTTTGTCATTACTGGGTCAAAATTAGACACATGTGTGATGCACCAATGGCATGTTCACACTAAAGACTTTAACCTTAGGTCAAGGGTATTTCACCAGCATTTGACTCTTGACCTCCGCTACATGTCTTATCAACTCGCCTGTTAATGCGTATTGATTATACCTCCCTTGAGACAGAAGAAACATGGAAAGGGGAGGCCTATAGTTTTCTTTCTCAGTTTAAACATGCACTTACAAGGATTTAAAAATAATAATAAAAAACAATTATATATAGAGGACTGTGTGTCTTGAGGACACACACAGACCCAAACCCCCCGCATTTCCCACTCATTTTCAACTTACAAAAAATGTTGAATGGTGCATGGAATTTGATAATAGGGATTGTCTATGTCTGTTGGGGGGTTTAAGATGAAGTGGAATGACGACTCCCTGAAAGTTCTCAGGGAAGTGCTTGTGTCTGGCCATGGAGCAGGCAGCTGATTTGGGATAGGGTGTTAGCATAACAAAGGGCCTGAGCCTGTGAACTTGGGGCACCTTTCGACCCTGGTGCTGTGGGGATGAATAGTCTCTGGGCCTCCCCATAGAGCACCCCCATGGCTAGCCTGATCGTGGCTAAATTGTTAATCAGGGTTATTTAATATAGTTTTCAATATGCCTCATCTCTCATCAGTAAAGCATTCAGCGCCTTCTCGCCTTCCCGCCCAAGGAAAGGTCCTCCCTATTCAAGCAGGCAAGCCACGCAGCTGCAGGTCTTCTCAATTGAAATGTTCAAACATTAACAACATGAAGGCCTCAGCCCTGTTCTTGTGCATGCACGTGTTTGTACGTATGTGCGTGAGCACTGGTGGGAGCAACTCCTCTGTATGTCTTCCAAACTTGAGCATGAAAGACTATTTATGCATGTGTAAATGGACACTCACAGAGAATGAATGACAGTGTGTGTCTGTGGGTAAGAGAGAAGAGATAACAACTGTGCTGTTCCTGGCTCCCGAAACAACTTTGTTTTCAAGTGCAATGCCACATATTTACTTCGACCTGTGCTCAGAAAATGAGGAGATGAGGCAGTGACTTTTAAGCTCCGACATGACAGACAGTCTCTGGCACTTTGCTCTCAAACCAGGATTGTAGTGAGGTCACTGGAAGCAGTAACTCTTGGTCTCAGGACAGGTGACGTCAGCTCTCCTGGTCACCGCGTCCAGTAGTGGAGGTGAGTCATTGGACTCAGGGTCCTAGTTTTAGGCAGTGTGACTTCAAAACACCCATCCACCCGCGTACACTCTCAGAAATGCACACACAGGGTCCTGACTCTGCTGTCTATAAATACATACTGTAATCGCGAATGACTCAGACACTTCATGGCTCTCTGTGGGGAGGTAGAAGATGGAATGGGGAGGACAAGGAGTCTGTAGGAACAATGGAACAAAGCTAGCAAGACCATGTGTTGCTGTTATCTTGGTGTGCATTTACACTCCAATCTGAGAGATGGCAAGGTTGCATAAAATGGAGGACAAAGAACAGGAAGTGTGGTTTCCCACATGCTGTCTTGAAAGTTGTTTTTGTGGAACTTATTTAGAATGAAACATGGCAGTCACAATCTGTTAATATGTGTATATTATTGACACCCACAGAGATACAGAATATAACTTAAAAGAAAAAAAAGCACGCTAAAATGTTGCATTTGAAATTAGCTTTGTCCATTTTGTGACAACTTTTGTGATTCTAAACTGCTATATTATGCCTCTTTGTTTTCATTCATAACTGCTTTATTGCATATACAGTCTAAAAAATTAGAGGCTGCTCCGAGAGAGTCCTAATTGCAGATGCTACAACAATATAATTTCCTCAGATCTTGAGTGATGGCATGCTCTGGTTGATTTATTTATTTACTGTTGTTATCAATTAGGCCATCACCCCCCTTACCTTTTCTGTTACTGTTGAATTTGTAGACAACCTTGTCATTTAAAACTCTTCATTCCTGGCAAGATAATAAGTGTTGGCAAGTAGACATAATATAAGATTATACTGGTGGCAGAGTGCACACATGTATATGCAAACATTAGCTAATTAACATATCACTTAGCCATGAGCAGGCCGTGTGCTAAAACAGACACTCAGACCAGCAGACCGTGTTCCCTTGTGGGCTGCTACATAAAAGTGGCCTGCTCTAGTGTACTCTGTCTAAGGCTGTATGCTAATTTACGCTGTGTGACTAGATGATAATTCATGTCTAAATCACCAGACTACACCCCCCTTTCCCCAACCCAAAATCCAGACATGCGTCTATGGGAACAGAGAACCCTAAGTCAACATAACACCAGACATATTCACCTCACCCACACCAAGACACATCTATTCAATTAACCAATGTAAAACAAATGAATATCACATCACATCCATGTGTTTTAACAAATATCAGTGTTCCCAAACTACTGTTTGACATCATATCCGTAAAATACAGCCAATATATATATTTTTTTTACTCTGAAGGTCACTAAGTCACTTACTGCTATACGTACATGCCTGTAGTCCAAGTTTCAAAGTTTGGATGTCACAGTGTTTGCTGTGCGGCTAGTACGACAGGAAATAGAATTTATCAACATGGAAACAAAGGTATTATAGGCCCCTCGGGGGACAGGGTGTAACTGGGGTCACGACTATGGGGCCTTGTCTAGACAGCCTGCTTTTGTGGTTGCAGGGTTTCAGCCTCTATGTCACCCTTTCAATAAGAGAACTTGACCCGTGTCAAGCTGCCGTGGGACAGGGAGACGGGGGAGAGATGGAATGACGAGACAGGGGGGACAGCAATGGAAGTAGTAAGTTTTTGCCAATTAAGTAGAAGAAAGAAAGTTTTAGATTTAGGGTTAAAAAACTTCAGTGAAACTCCAAGTTAATTATATATTTTTTTGTGATGACCTAATTCTAGGAAAAAGTATTTTGACTTTTCCACAGTCTGGGGTTCAACACAAAATGGACTTCAGGTCTTCCTTCAATTCTTGACTTCTACAATTTCCCATTTTCTCTATGGGTGTGCAACTCCACACAACACCTAACACAGAAGATACAGTATCCAGTCAGACAGAGTTAAAGCCAACCAATGGCAATACCAATATGCAGGAACACCAAAACAAGTCAAATCAATCCCTCCTACTCTCTTGGCTCCCGTCTCGGTGTATGTGCAGGGTGCAGGGTGCTGCTGCGGGGCATGGTATAATTGAAAGGCTGAAGAAGAATACTGCTTGTTTAAACCAACCAGCAGGCAGCGAGGGCATGATGGGAAAACAAAGCCGGAGCCCCAGGAGTGGGTGACACGACATCACTAATGGCGGCGCAGAGAGGAACACTGCCTCTGTTTTGTTACCCTTATCCTTGTGACAACCAGCAGGTTGAAGATGCTACACAGTACAAATCAAGGATCCAAATCTCAAGTTTGCACAGCAATATTGAGTTGGTTCAATAGGATGTAACAGGGCTCTCCTGGGTGCTGGTTCCTGAGTTATTTTCTTTTTATATGAGAAATATATTGTCAATCTTCAGTGTAATGCCGAGATTAGTATAAAGGAACATTTGGTTCAGAAAGTAATTAATTTGAATTTGGTAGCCATGAGGGCTTCATAAGTGTTGGTTTAAATTAAATTACATATTTTCGCCAGTGATATAGTTTTCAGGCTGCCACAAATATATAAGGGCAGAAGGAGCACATATGGATTCATTTTCTATTGCACATGCAACACAACCTCTTTATTTCCTCACTCCCTTGCGTGTACAGTACCTATATGCTGAAAATACACATAGCGGTGGACAGTAAGTGATAGGTGAGTGAACAGATTGTAAAGAGTGCCAATATGCTACAATATTGAAAATTTGCAATGTTCCCTGAGACCTTTCCATTTCTCACATGTTTTTTTTCCTTCCTATGGATGAGAGTTTGACACAGCTGTATCTCAGCAGTATAAGCTACAGCAGCTGTGAATTCCCTCAAAGCAAATAACAGGCATGACTGTCGCTTATTGACCCACATCAGAATCCCCACCCACCACCTGCAAGACAGCGGCTCATTTTGTCCAGCAATAAATATCAATGTTACATATCAATAAACCCGTCAGCGAGGTGGGTAGAAATAGCAGGGAGTAAAAGGGTTTAGATTGAAAGGGGGGGTGACGTGTGGAATGAGAGAGGACAGAGATTGGGAGAATGGAGAAAGAGAGAAAGAAGAAGGAAGCGAAGGCTGTTGTTGCGGCCCTGTGGTCTCGTGCCTCCTGGGATAGCCGAACACTCTGTCAAGATTCTACACGTCAAAATCAATCACTTGCGACTGAGCACAAAGGAAAAAATGCACGCATTCACGCGCATGTGTTCGCTGGCATGCGCAAGCAAATATACATTCACACAACATGTTACGGGCAATGTCTTCTGTCCTTGTCCAGCTGCAACAAGGCAGCCTCGGCATGTCACGGCAGCGTGTGATAGATTTTCAATTCCGTGACACGAGGAGAAGACGTCAGATCCCCAACATTCTCCAACAGGAGAGACAAAAACAGGGCCTGTTACATGTTTCAATGAGACCCAGGGATCATCTACATGTTTCCCAACCAGGGGTACCACAGGGGGTATATCTGCCATTGCCTGTGGATATGCAGAAAGTTTGTGGAGTTGCTCAACTGATTTCAAAAAAAGAAAAGAAACATTGATAGTTCAATTGTATGAAAGAAATATTTTAACAATGTCCACTTTTATATAGGGGCTGTGAAGATACATCAGACAAAAAAGTTTGCAACCACTGATTTAAAGAATAACTTACTTTGATTGATGTATCTGATAAGGACTGAAACGTCAATTAAACCCAGTTAACGATGAGATTTTCATTTAAAACCTACTGCTTTTCTGGGAAAGTCCCTTAAACTCCACCAACATTGAATAATCCAATCAAAGCACTAAATTTCAGTTGTGATTAACAAGCTGCTTTTTAAAATCTACACACACTTGCATTGCATTTTACTATAGTACCGCAATACTATGCAGCCAGCAGCCTCTTTGGTTTCCAGATCTTTCAAGGGAATAACCAGAGAGTTAAACACACACCAAAGGTAGTTTCAGTAAGACCTCATTTTTCTCACTGTGAAGTTTCCAGACTTGGAGTTCTGTATCTTGTCGTCTGTTGGGATCATGGGGCGGATAATACTTGCGAATCTTCTCCCAAACAAAATAAGATAACACGAAGTCCTGCTATCTGTAGATAAAAGTGAAATAATGTGCCGTCTAGTGGAAAAAAAGAGGAGGGAGACAAAGAAATGAGCTAAAAAGTTCTATCATAATGGAGTTGAGAAGTTTTATCCTTTACTTTTCCTCACCAGCAGCTACCAAGGTCATGTTACTGAGCCAAAATAATACCTAAATATAAAAAAGTTTTTTTTTCAAAGCTCTGCATCAATGGCAGAATTCTTGCATTTAATTTTTACTGCCTTCAGGAGATCAATCTTAAGTGAGTGCCATCCGAGATCTTTGTGGTTCCCAAATGCTCTTGGCTCAATTCAATAGTACTGAAAGATGTCTGCGTCATGATCCCAGTAAGTCCTGTTTAAACTGTGATCCATGTCTTCACATGTTTGAGTGTGTCTCTATTGGATTTCACTTCACACCATCTAGTATAATGCAATATGATCTCAGCTATAACACAATATGATCTGTGCCGAACATTTTCTTTCATGGATAAGCCATTTCATTGATGAAATATTCGTCAAGATGCAAAACTATGTATCAACATGAATACATCAAACTGTTGTACAGTATACTGTATGTAACACCCTGTAAATGGTTTTGAAAGTTTTCCAGCCCTGGATCTTCATGATACATTTGTTCCCAAAGTAAAACCCAGGCTAATTAAAACGTATTCTTGTCATTTCAGGATAAACAGAAACAGGCTTGCACAGGCTTATTCTGGGCTCTGATTAAGTAATAACCTGTGATGTAAACAATTTCCAGCCGCTTAGACAGCCTTATGTAGTCCAATAACAGCAATTATATTAATTAATGATAATGTAATTTGAACTAATATATCTTTACTGACAGCTTGACAGCAAAACCCACAGATAACAGGCCTGTCGACAACTGTGTACTGTGTCCTGATTCAAACCTGAGTCCTTGTGTTAACAGCATATGTTGCACATGATTGTACACTGCATGTGAGTAGCATAGTGTGTAGGGGAGATATCAGACACAATGAAAACAACGCCTTTGCAATGGTGCAGTGTGCTTTGGTTGAAACACTGTTTGTCCACCATGTCACCAGTTCAGTGCTGTGGACTCTTTTATTCAAAGCAGGGCTTCATTGCTTTTAGATAGAACTAACATACAGAATATGCCATTCTGCTTGTGATGTTCCTGTTCATGCAATGTTTTTACAAGACCTTAGATACAGTGACACAGTGTATGTATTCATTGACATACTGTACGTGTAATATGTGTACTTTATATGTCATTGTTTCTCCATAAACATCTGTGTGCAGACTTCAGGTTCCACTGGCAAAACAAGATAACGTGAAGACCAACTATGGGATAAACCATGTAAAGCTATATCAGAATCCACTGTATAGTGGTTTCCAACCTGTGGCTGTCCCCCCAAGGGGTAGCAAGATAAATCTGAGTGGTCAGTGGATAGTTTTACATCTGTAGGGCTCCTCCAAAAGGATTCAAAAGAACCAATTACTCATTGGTTAAACTACCACTGCATTACATAAGCTGTGTGATCTTCATTATGGTGAACCATTTGTGTGGGTAAAATTTGCCTGTTAGGCATGTGACTTCGGCCAAACTGTGGTACAAGAACCAATGGATATCAACTTTTTCTGCGTGTGCTCGAATAATTATTTGTGTTCAAGTACGTAATGTGAACACTTGCCCTTTCATAGACATTTCATGACTGCCCAAAATTGCATGGTCAGTAAGTTTCAATGAGATGGAAATGACAAAAATCAAGACGTAAGCTTAAAGATGTTTTATTGTCATTGTACTGCTGTGCAAGATAACAACACAATGCAATTAAAACATTTCTAATAATACAAAAATGCCAATACAATTTTGTCAACAACAGAAATTAGATTTGTTGGGAATTTGAGACTTAAATAGCCTACTGCACTTTATATAGACGTGGCTTTATCTTTGTCATTGTCACTTGAACCTATCAGGATGGAAATAAGTAAGATAATGAACACAATATAAACCAGAAACCCATGGCAGTGTATTTTATTATATAGCTCATTTTATTATATAGTTCAACAAAAGTTAAGCATTTTTCTGCCAGCTGCAGGAATGACAGGATGTCTTGCACAAGATTTTCTCTTGCATTCTTCAAATTGATGCCAGGACAGCACTCCAGAGACACATTTTTGTTGATGTTTCCTGTATTTTGCTGGTTACCTGTAGATGTCACACTGCTGGCTCCAGGGCATCCTTTGTCTCATCACAAAAGCCACTAGCAGTTGATACAAACATCATTGGACACTCCTGGAATACACACCATCTCACCTGTCACGTTGTAACAATCGCATCGACAACTTGGTGCAAACATGAGGTGTAAAAATGTACACAGACACAGCCTTCAGCATGGATTCCTGTCCAATACGACCACTGACGAGTGTGTTTGTGTTAGCGTGGCTGTGTGTTGGTGTGAGGCTACAGTATATGTGCTTGCCTGTCCATGAGGGGATAGGTGGAGGCCATCTTTCATCTCTTGCTGTGATCAGATATTCTACATGATATGATATGATGATACAGGCCCAATTATGGGATGGGCTTGTGTGAAAAATGTGATGACAGGGCAAGCGGAAGACTAGACTGTGATCTGACATCTGAGAGGGGGAGAAAGACAAGGGGGAGGGAGACAGAGCGAGAGACAGAGAGAGAGAGGTGACAAGAGAATGGGCAAGGGCGAGGGAAGACGAGGGGGACAGGCGGGACTGAAAGAGGGGAAGAGTGATGCTGGTAAAGGAAATGAAGATGGGCCAAGCGTGAGAAAAATAGTAAGAATGAATGTTAAGTAGGGAGAGACAAAGAGAATTAATATGATTAGGAAGGAGAGGGGAAAATGGAGAGGCGTGCAAAGATGAATGGACAGGAATGAAAGATAGAGAGGGAGAGAAATTAGGGTTCACTCCCATAAGAAACAATTTGTCATATATTTTATGGATGCTACGTTTGAGCGTTCTTGTTATAATATGAATAGAATTTTAGGGAAACTTTGACAGGGAGACAAAAGTCAGGTCTTCTATTTTTCTTTAAACCTAAATGCAGCATGGAGAGGAGAAGGCAAAAACAGGTAGGTGTAGAAGAGCATAGAATAATTCTAGTTTTTAATTGTTTCATACTTTGCACATAGAGGTACATTTGTTTTGACAGCACACTACGTGGAAGGGAGTTTTTACACAGGGAGGCTTTTTGGTTTTGTCTGAAATCTGTTTCCCCACATTTCCTAAGTCTGTCTGGAAAAAAAACTACAACTGTGTCAGGTGTATGATTTTGATCGGGACACATGGTGCTTTGATCGCTCTGCCAGCTTTTATCAGCACACATGCTCTTTTCATAACCAAATAGGACCCAATTATGTCAAGCACATTGTTCTTTACCTGGAGTACCAAAGCACTACACAGAAAGGAGGAAATAACTAAACTGGAACATCACTTTAAGGGAATTTTTTTTTTTAAATTTAGCTGTCAAGAATTATGCTTGTTAGACTCAATCAATTACATGAAATAAATACAAGTTTCAATTTGTGGAATATTTTCAACATATTTTCTCCAATGGTACTCTTCATTTGCAAATAAATAAATAAATAAAATGGTATATTAGTGCAAGGTGTTTGTCAGTTTGGTCAACAATCTTATATAACCAGATGACAGAAACACAGAAATAAAGAGTACAGTGCAGGTCCAAGTGTCGTAGAGAGTGAAGCTCTAAGATCTTGTGAGATTTTGGAGCGGACATCTTGAAGCGCCTGTCCTGTCCTTTCTCCAGTTGATCACGAGGACTCATTTACCTAAAAAGGAGAGAAATATGACAATGATTCAAACAATTCAAAGACATCCCAGAAATCTCAGTTGATCATTTGCCTTCAACTACACCAAATCTCCATGAAACACTTGAGAAAACGTGAATCATCAATCCCAGCCAGCGCAGATCTTAAAGCTACAGTACTTCAGTTACAGTTTATCTGTAACACATAACCTCTGTGTGTGAGATGCTGAAGCATGAGGGACAGCATTTGTTGAAGAGTTTTGTCGCATCCCAAAGCAAGATGCTCGAGTGAAAGGAATTCAGTGAGCTGTGAGTTCTCGGTGTACTTGGCAGTGACAAAGGCCTCAATAATAGCCGCTGACATTACTACCCCTCATATCACACTGCACTTTTCTCCCATTGTCCCTCCTGCACTTCTCACATGTATTGTCTTACGTGATATCCTTAGAACCTGATAAGACGCCTGGTGAAGGGTTTTGTAGCTGCACACCGACCTGGGAGTGTCTCAGGGTTACAGCTGCTTATTATTCGCTCATACAAGAGACTAGGAGACTGTATGGTCTGGGGAACGCCTTATCGGATCCCCTTTACACCCAGGCTAACCTGGGTTAACTGCACCTCTAGCCTTCCTCCGCTCTTGCCATACTTGACACTCCCTTCCTCCAGAAAGACATTATGGTATTACATTTCCCCGAAACTATAGAGCTTGTTGACACGGGAGGTATTGTGGGGCCCAATATGAACGTACAGGCTGTGCAGAACAGCTGGGGTCATTTGAGCCAGTCAGGAAGCCTGACTGGCTCAGTTAAATCAATGTATGGTGTCATTGTCTGCATCAGACAACAAAGGCAGAGCAACACGTCATGTTAGGATCCCATGACTTCAACAGAGGTGTTTCCTGAAGGTTTACTCTCAATGTATTTGTTGATTTATCTTGTCAGACACTTGAAAACTCTTGAAAGTGGATGAGTCCCTTGCAAGTTGCTATAAGTCTGAAACTGGATAAAATTCCTTCACAGTCAGCAACTCCCCTCACTTTTTTGGCCAGGCTGTCTCCTTTAACAAATTTCATTGGTGTTTGGTTGACAATACAGAACAGTTTAGGGTTGGCAGAGGTTCATCAACAGCGAAACTCAACCCAACTCCAAAAGATGAAGGCAGGTGGATTCAGACAACTCAAGCACACCACTCTGCCTGCTCATAGCACCTCAAGGGCACAGGCACTGCCTGCCTGGCCTGCCTGTCTATCTGCGGCAGCTGATCTTAGTCAAAGCTACATGTGCCTCTCTCTACATCCTCCTCATCTCCTCTGCTGACACTGCAGTTTCAAGCTAGGGTAGCTGTATGTATTTTGAAGCAGTTTTTGTTTTGCTTTGTTTTGCTGGTATCTGTGGCTGTCGCAGGCCTGTGATAAGCACATCTAATCATTTAATTTGGCCCAAATAAAATTATTGGATGACCTACCTGCCTGCCTAAGCATGCATACTCTGCCCGTGCACTCATTGCACATGACCAGAGTCTTCCACACAGCTAGGGGGACATATTTCTAAAGCTATTAGCGAGCTAGTCGCACAAGGATGGCAGAGAAAGTGCAGCCAAAATTTTCCAATACTAACATGCAAGCTTGACAGCTGTGAGTACTAACAATAGCCATGTTTGTTATTTTATGTTGATTATGATCATGTTAAGTGTTTTCTGACTTGTGAATGAGACATGTGGTATACGGGTACGGATAACAACGTTACGCTGAACTCCTCTTGGGTGAGTGCTTTGGAGGGAGGCCTGAAGGTACAGGGTACAAAATGTAGCTTACTCTTATCAATCCTAGTCTAAATTCCTATACTGTATACTGTATATAAGGTTGATGTCTGGTCCAGAGCTTTGCTGGTGGTTCTCAGTATCTCAGATATTTTGGTTACATCAAACAAGGCATTTGACAGTCACTGAATGATCATGATCGGAGTGTGGCCTGAAAGGTAACATACTGATGTACTTCTGACTTGAATACAGTATTCAAAGACATTACAAAGAGTTGTTGGTATAAACAAGATGCCTCACACAAGCTGTCATCTTAAAACAGGATCATGGGTGTCAAGTAATCTTTTACAAACTTGGATATATATTTTTTTTTTTATAGTTTTGGTCTTCACCCTGTCAGTTTCATAGATTTTGAGAAATCTTGCCACAGCTCTAGATATTGTTGTGGCAAAACCCGTATAAGAGAATAAACACTCCGTTGTCTTTCCTTATCTTTATTGTAATACGATTCGGC
>JBBPCS010000386.1:15548771-15563286 GCA_037974645.1 Hollardia meadi
TCTCTCTCTCTCTCTCTCTCTCTCTCTCTCTCTCTCTCTCTCTCTCTCTCTCTCTCTCTCTCTCTCTCTCTGTGCTTCTGAACCTTTTGGGAGACATATTCTTTTTCATCTGTCAGCATGGATGGAAACTGACATGTTCAAAACACACAACAATGGCCTCCCTAGCACTGAGGAGGCTCTATGTTTTGTATGCTTGAAGCACTGCATTATCTCCGAAGTGTCTAGCAACCCCAGTATAGTAAATAATGGATGCTCCCCTTCCTTCTGAAAAACCTCTCTTTCACTTCAGGGACCAGTCATGGTTTACCTGTATAAATGCCCCTTCTGTGTCTTTGGAGAAATGGATAGCACTAAAGGATGTGGGTCAGACGATTTCATTAGCACAGCATTTCTCTCTGTGTCTCCTTCAATCAGCCGTTTGACAGAAGCAATGTCACTCAAAATGTCTTACAGACACTTTCATATAGAACTCTCCAAGAAAAAGGATGCGGAGACTGCTGATCTATACCAGGGAATTCATAAAATATAGCCCATATATAACAAGAGGGCAGAAACGGTAGTGCTTGAAAGGAGTCACCTCTGAGATCAGCTGCATATCCTTGATGTCTTTAGCCCGGAGACTCCAGTCTATATGTGCCATTTGTTTCTGGGTCATCATCTACGAGGTCTCCGTCCAACCTAAAAACAGGGAGCAGGCATAATGTTTAGTGCTGTAGATGTACATAGCACACGTACGGTAGATACACATTCATATCGCTGTACACATTTTGCAGACATTGCATGCATCAGACTTTATTAGATTATGAGAGTCCTATACGTCTTATTGGGTATCGCTTTTTGACCTACTTGTTTCGCACAGCAAAGTCAAAACACTAAGTCGGATTGGACCGGACTGTTGTTTGCCACTAAGTGTCTTTGGTCTCCCTCCCCCATTCATTCTGAGGTTACATCGAAAGAGTTTCAGCTATTGTGAATTATTTACTCGAATCACCGTTCAGGCCTTTAACCCCTCAGCAAATGCACAGGCAGTCGGGGTTAAAAATACACTCCCACAGGATCTGAGTTTGACTCTACATGCATGTGTATGTCAGCGTGTGTGTGCATGTGTGTGGGCAGGGACATGGGTTTAAAATATAAAACAGTATATAACCCATGACATATAAAGCACCTATCATTCTCTCGCCCACACACGCACGCACGCACGTACGCACACACACACAGGAACTCATCAGAGCATCATTATATGGGTACTTTCTGAGTGAGAATCTAGGCCGTCCCAGATGGGATTATTATAACACATCTTGATCTGTGCAAGAGCTACACATATGATTCTGTGAGTCTCTGTGTGTGAGAGTGTACGTTCGTGTGTGTGTGTGTGTGTGTGTGTGTGTGTGTGTGTGTGTGTGTGTGTGTGTGTGTGTGTGTGTGTGCATGTTTGCTAGACAGTAAGTGAGCCCTTTTTGCTTCATGACCTCGGTGAGTGTCAGGTTGGTCCTCTCTGTGTCTGTGAAAATATGAGTACAAGCATAAAACTGTGCTGTGGTGAATCATTAGAGAGTAGGTGTTTTCCTGGACAGCAGTTTCAAACTACAGAAACAGGCTTATATTCATTTACAAGAGAGCATGTATGCAGTAGAAGGCTTATTTCAGTCAGCAGACAGCAAACTGATTGAGGCTGAAGCGGCTTCCCTGTCTGACTGAGTGAATATTAATGTCACCAAGTGGGCCCTAATGGATCCACACACACACATACACACACACACAAACTCCACTTGACCACGTTACCGTGGTATGTCCCTGGCATGCAGCAGTGTTGTCATGGATACTTCCAGACACATCCGCCATCCCATAAGCGGGGGGATGCTGAGCGCTTCAGAGGGGCTGGCGCCGAGTCCCCTCCTCCCTCATACCCTCAACCCCCATTCTCTATCCCCTTCCCCAAAAAACTGAATCCCCGTCCCTTATTCTCCCCAAAAACTGGCTCATCCACAAAAAGGCTCCCTGCTTGTCAGCTGGGGAGGCCTGGAAGCAAACAACAGCTATCTTGTCCCAGTGTCAGGGCCTTTATTGCTCTTAACGGGCAGTAACGTCACTGGAACATGGACGAAACAATGACGGGTGAGATATTGACAGAGCCTGTACCCATTTAAATCATTTAAGTCTCAGAAAACCTAAAATAGATGTTGAACAGGGGAAATGAATGATGTTTGTGTGTGTGTGTGTGTGTGTGTGTGTGTGTGTGCGTGCGTGTGTGTGTGTGTGTGTGTGTGTGTTTGTTAGCCCTCAGGGCTATGGTTAAGCCTGTAGTTTATCCTGAACTGATCCTTTTCATTAGCCATTATCAATAATTCAACATTGCTCTTGCTTTAATGGCTTAATGTGGGCAAACCCTCAATCCGCACACGTCCACGCTAACACACACACACACACACACTAGCACGCTCTACTTAATAACACTCACTCTTGGCCTGCTCCCAATGCCACTGAGGTGAATATAGACCTGTAAATGTGCACAGTCAGTACACCAATAGCTTTCAAAGGTAAATACCTATCAATCAGAGGGGAAAAAAAGACATTTTGCCTCACCAGGTAATCACAGGGATCCTTGATTTAAAGAAGAAATCATTTATTATCCCCCTACAAATGTCTGTTTTACTGTATGTCAAGTTATATTTGCAATAAAAAAGGCACATCAAATCCTCTACTCTGAGACGAGGAGATGAAAGGGTTAATCTTTTATGACGCGTCTCCTCCCATCTGCGCTCTCTTTTGCCCTCCCTTTCATATTCTCCAGTATGGCAGTGCTCAGTGCCTGCACATATGCTGAAAAAAAAGAATCCTCTTTGATTGGAAGGCTAATTTGAAGTGTCAATTATTCTTATGCAAATGAAGGTACAGTTTCTCAAGTCTAAATAGGTTGGGGGGCACAGATGGGTGTGTGTGTGTGTGTGTGTGTGTGTGTACACAAATCTCCATCCAAAAACATACAGCGCCATTCCATCCCCCCTCCAACTCTTCATTTACACCTCTTAGGGAAGAAAGCTGACATACAAAGACAGCCGGCATAATGGGACGAGGATATTTGCATGCACATTGTCCACACTGAACGCCAAACAGATCATAAATTGAGAGTACAATGTCAAAACAGTAACAAAGGCATAGAAGTGCAAGTCAGCGCCCAAAACATTCAACAATACACTGACATGGTTCTATGTTGTAATGTAAATAATAAAAAGATGTTGGGTAAACGGGAACAAAACGAGAGCTTGGATGTATCATGGGGAGTATTGTGGGTGAACAAAACAGTTTACCTCAGCTTTTGTCATTTAAACACTTTCCACTAGCATCCTCTTTTGCTATTGCTATACCAGAGGTGCAAGTGGCAAATCCCTGTCTGTACAGAGAGAGTGGTACGAGAAGATCCTGTTTAAAGAAAAAGGGAGCGAGAATGAGGGAGAAATGCTTTAAAAGCATACATCCCTGTCTAAGTACAGTATGTGAATGACTGCACGCTCCTCTTTACGGTAATTAAAGCTTCGGACTCAAACCTAAGTCTGGATGAGAGATTTAGACTGACAAAGAGAGAAAAAGTGAGGATGAAAAAGGAGAAAGATTTAAAAAAAAAAAAACAACTAAGCAAAACAGACAGAGGACTCCACAAATAGAGTCTGTTGTCTGACCCTCTCAGCTGATGTGGTGGTTCAAGTTTAAAAAAAAAAAAAAAAAGCTTTTCAGTCCCAAAACAGGATCAAACAACCTGCTGTGGAGTCCTGTTACACCATAACAATGGCTTACATTCACTCTCAGCCTCAACACACAAGCTTTTACCTCAAAGGGTGTAGAGAGAGAGAGTAAGTCCGGTTTAGAGGGTGGGTGCGTGTGGGTATGGAGGGTAGTATAGCGATATCTTAGACGATAATGGTGTTCAACAGATTAGATGGTATCAGCCTAGCATGTTTGTTTTCAACTGCCGGCTTCTGCAGCTCTGCTGAGATCTATGGTTAGCAGGCCCTGCAGGCACTCTGAATCTCAAGGAAACTTTAAGGTATTGCAGGAGAAAGTTAAGTACTCGGGTAGATAGCACTCCAAACTCTAAAGATAAAGACAGCTGTTGAAGAGAGAGCAGCTGAGGACGGATCGCTGGCTGTAAAGGGAAATACAGAGACATCTTTGAAAGCTGAAAAATCTGCCATTGTCAAAGTCAGTTATTGTCTGACTGATTGCATTGAACATTTGATGGACTTTTAATTGACTTCTGAATGAATGAGTCTTTTTTTAAACTCTTCATTCATTAGCTCAGGATTTTAAACTCAGACATATTGACGGATTCCTAAAGATATCGTATAGCCGACTACAACGGCCGTCCCTGTAAGCTTCTCCGTCCACAGCAGACAATCCGATTAATCGCAGAGCCACAATAGACAGCTACTATCTGCTAACCTCCAAAGACCCTTCTTCTCAAGCAATGAAGAGCAGCCCTGGCAATTTGTATTTGTTTTGCATTGGTTCAGTAGTTCTGAAGAAATTAGTATGCAGTCAGGTATGGGAGAGCTTGTCAAGATCAGGGGGAAATCTCTACCCACCCACCGGGTGGATCTACATTCACGAACAAGGTTGACAAGAAGGCTGACTAGTGTAAAGACAAGGAGCAAGTAAAATGGCGGAGAACACCATGAATATTCTTTTTCATATGAGTGCACCTTCATAGGCAGGCCCCTTCTCTATCTGTCTGTCTCGCATGTCTGTTCATCTGTCAAGACACTCACTCTCTCCTTTTCTTTCTCACACCCTCTTCCCTTTTCCAAAAAAACTATGTGTCATGCACGTCAAAATGCTAGGCTAGTCCTTTTGAGAGTGTTCTGCTGGACCATAGAGCGAATAAACATCCATGTCAGGAGAAAGCGATCTGGGGCCCTTCTCTCACTGAGCCCGAGCTCTCCTGGGAAACACACAGCTCATACAATGGATAGAGGAGGCCTTTTGTTGAGTCTCTGGGAGCTGCAGGGCTAGCTCTGGATCAAACAGGGATGTGTGAGTGTACATTTCAGCATTTCGCACACACGCACATACTCACGAGCAAACCGCACTGACACGCGAGAGCGAACGCACACACACCTTTCGCCCACACACACAGAATCACAGACTTTCCTCATCTTCCTAAACTCAGTGTGACTAAGTAAACTTCTTCACCCTTTTGCAGTAGTTACCGAGGGCAGGAAGATGAATTTGAAATAGCCAGCAGGAGAAAAGAGAAGAGACAAAGAGGAGAATGGTGACGTAAATCAGTGTTGGACTGATTTAGATGGGTTTAGTGTCAGTCTAAAGGGGCGTTCTGTTGTACTATATACAAATCACAGTTCAAAGCCTGTGGCTGGGTTCCCTCCTGGGGTCCAAGGCAGGGAAATTCTACATGGAAGCATCTCATACTTGTTGGTATCCTGGGTGTGTGTGTGTGTGTGTGTGTGTGTGTGTGTGTGTGTGTGTGTGTGTGTGCACGCGCAGCACAGTTATTTATTACATAGTCTTGAGAAATATATGATCTAAAAATAAAGGATCTAATATTGACATGAAATGATGAGGGGGGGGGGGTGGGGGGCCTGCACAGAACAACATCACAAGAGGAAAACCAGTATTACAAGATTGTGATTGTACTCAGTCAGGTCTACATCAAACCTTCGGGTAGCAAGTGAGTGCACTCTGTATGCACATTTGTAAAATGCTGTATAGCACTATCAGCTGGCTATGTCACCATTGTCTGAGAACGGCGTTTATCATGGCTGAATAGAGTGAACACATGTGGCACAGACACCAGAATACAAAACTGCTACAGTGCATCCCCTCTTCCCAGAATGCATTTCAATAAATTTCCATTCGAGCCACTGCCTTGCTCCTGGCCGTCTGCCCCTGGTGTAGGATCTAAGGGAATTCTCTTCGCTGAAATGAACTCACACCGTCTGACCCTATTCATCCCCAAGACTGCACTTTCTCTGGGACTCCCCCTTTTCCAGTCCCCCGGTTTCCCACAGACCCCCTCTCTCTCTTTGCATCATGCCCTTCTTTCTCCCTATCTTCCCACTGCCCCCCATCCACCCCCACCCCTCCCAAGTCCCTGCCTTGCTTTCAACTCCAATTTTGGGCACAATGAAGTTGTTCTGGCTGACAGTTTGGCCAGTAGAATAAGTGTTGTTTGAGCCTGCTGTGTGGCCCTGTAGTGGGCCCATTCTCCCCCTCGCCGGCTCAGTTACCGAGGGCCTTGTTGGTGGGACACGGAAGCCATCCGTCCCCACGCTCCCACCCTGACCCGAACAATTAGCCTCAAACCGCACTCAGGCTTACCTGCGCCTCCCCTTTACACACTGGCACACATGCGTGGACATATGCAAAGACACAAAAAGTGTCGAATGTGGCGGAAAAAGCTAACTATCTAACCCTCCACCTCTCAGGAAATAAATAACTCTGTTGCAACATGAAATTTGGAATTGTAAAAGGCCTTCAAACTTGAGTTCATCAAGGTACCATGTGGTGCTCCTCCGCATCACATCTGTTATGGTGCAGTCACTGCTATACCACAGCCAGGTTGGCCTGATTTACTCAGTTACTCCATGTCTTGTAGGACGTGTCAGAAAGGATTCTGTATTGGGGTCAGCTGGAAAGACAAAGCCTGCAGCCCTCTCTCCTCTGTCGCTTTCAGTAAGCATCAACCAGCCTCCCCTCCCCCCCTCCACCCCCTTACTCCCTGTGTTTCTTTCCCAGTTCTCTTTTTCTGTTCCAATGAGTTATCAAACAAATATTTTTAAAATATATTCTTCTTGTGTATATATCCCCTCTGACACACACACAAAGCGCACACACGCACAGAAGCCAGGACATGAGAAAGTGGCTGAGAGAGGCCATGATGGGGGGACCATATGTCCAGGCGTTATATATCAGTCAGCTCGCCCTCAGCACTCTGCCAGACCACCATAACTTAGTTTGCCTTCAGCACAAAGTTTGGTCCAAGCTTGGCTGGGTTCATTAGGAACCTATTCTCTGGAGCCAATGAAGCTCAACAGACCTCCAACAAAGGAGCTAATCACACCCACTGCTGCTCTCTCTCTCCTTCACCTTCGCTCTGTCTGTAAAAACTCTACATCCACTACTTCCACACACTCTCAATTTTTTACTGAGTAGAAACTAAATATACGCAATCAGTCGGTGCCAAACATTGGTAACGCTTAACCAAAATTTTTGTTAAACAGCACAATCTGTAGACTGTAGAACACGAAGAATAAACAATCATATCCAAAGAGCTGCAGAACAGCTGAATGATGACAGAAAATAGCAATTGTTCAAAAGTCATACTTTTTCATTCCTGTGTGTCTGGCCTTTTTGGAAACTAAAATGGATAATTGCATCTCCATTGAAGATTCACACCTGCGACTGTTTGTGTATGTGAGTGGACCTATGAAGTGTCATGTTTTCACCTGACAGACACTTTGCTGTCTCGGATGTGACTGTTAGTGAGATGCGGTGTGTAGAATGTACCAACAATGTGTGTGTGTGTGTGTGTGTGTGTGCGCGCATGTGTTTGTGTGTGCATTTGAGTGCATGTGTGAGCAAAAGGATGCGGTGCACTGACAATGGAGAGCCCCAGGCTGCTGAATACTTGAAATGACCTTGAACCTCAGCATTCTCCATTCCCATGGCTGCAGGGGCGGTGAGCATGTCTGTATGTTTGTGCATGTATGTTTGAGAAGAAAAATGAGGCTTTGCACTTTTTGCACATAATAGCTTTTTAAAATTCTAAAACACAGATAGTCAAAATATATTATTTTTTTTACAATTTTATGGCCATTGAATATATTAAGAAGTGTGCATCTTGTAGTAAATATTTTGTAAAAACAAAGATATTTTAACATTTCCCACAGAGCATGTGTTTGCTCACCCTGCATCCAGCAGAGAAAGAGGCTACCTGCATACCATGTACCCTACTGTGCACACAAGCTACTGGCAAGCATGAACGTGGCTGATCTGGACATGGCTTGAACACACAGACACTGCACACACAGGATGGGCCCATGGCACACAAGTACGCACGCAAACAGACACACATTCATATACACGCTGATGAGGAGGACTTGATCGGTTAAGAATGGCGGCAGGGGGTAGGGATGGCGAAGGGAGGCCCAGCGAGGGGCAGTAAAGGCCATATCACCGGGCCCTGCTTGGACACAAATGTCAGCAGCATGAGTACCTGTACATGGAGACCCAGCGGTGAGAGAGCGCGGGAGATAAGCAAGAAGAAACGGATAAAAAGGAGAGGAACAGACATTACTGCTGAAAACAAAGGAGGTCTAAAGGTAGAGCTTAACAACGTAAAAAACGGATTTTGAGTCGAGGTTTTAAGAAAATGGACTTCAAATGATTCATGATTCAAAGAAGACTGAAGTGAAAGATGCGACAGCGCAGAACACAAGCTGTGTCTTTGTATCGCTCATGTTTGTGTGGTTTCTAAAAGGGATTAGGACTTGTCAAAACATGACGAAAGCAACCTCTTTCCACCGAACAACTACGAAACCATTTTTACAGTTAACGTTATTGAACGTTATGTTTTTTGAACACTTGTGAATATTAGTTGATCTGACTTAACTAATGAAAGCAGAGTTCTTTTCAGCATCAACACACACCAAAACCTTACTCAGATGCAATACTCAAATATATGCAATGCTGTGTACACGCCTCCCTCTTATGCCCCATGTTAGCGTTCCTGTTCCCCATCCATTAGATGTTGAACATTTCAACTTTCAAAGTAGAGAGAGAACATAATGTCCTCTGCTGCCTAAAAACACTGAATACATTACAGGCATTTTGAACTTGCACTTTAATATTCCAACAGATACAAACAAGCAAGTATGCATAGCCTATACACTGAGATTCTAAGGAAAATGCATTGTTTATTTTCTCTCTTTTAAAGGTCAAAACACAGCCCTGCACTATTCTGAGGCACTTTGAAGACCAACATAACACTTCTACACATGCACTCAATGTTAAAAGAGATTAAGTCCACTTTACAGCTCCTCGGGTAACAATAGAAAGTGAAATAAGTGAAATTTGCTTATAGACAGTATACTGTATGTGCACTGTCTATAAAACAGACTATAAAAGCAGTAGCCTTGTATTTCATGTACAATTTAATCAACATGCATGTATAGGTGCAAACAGCATGAGTGTAGTGGGATTTAGTTTGAGAATTGGAAATACAAACGCACAAACTCAAGCAGAGTCACAAGGTTACACACAGCTGAACAGACAGAATGGTAGTAATACAAGCTCAGGTCTCAAAGGGGCAGTTGATTTTAAATTCAGCATTACATTGTACAAGTTAGGGTGAATGAAATATGAATTCAACGTGGTGTTGATGCCATCTCTATATTAGCATAACTACATAAGTACCAAATGGTGCATGTTTTATCAGAGCAGCATGAGACAAAGTCATTCAGCTTGACAAGTTGACAAATTTCTTGTAAACTTGCGTAAATTTCAAAATAAAGTGTCACCACGTGTGCTCTTGAATAAATGTGCTTCATTATTAAAAACACATGCCAGGCATTGTTTATTACAAGATTGTTATCCAGTATAGCTGATCGCATCACTTGATGGTTCAAATGCAGTGTTTCAACTTTTATTTAAGAAAAGTAAAACTGTTGAATGAGCAAAACATCAAACTGTGCAAACACATCAAATGTGTTTGCAGATGAAATAACAAATTGTTTTCAACGCTACATAGTGTTGTGTTCCATAGCATAAAGGGAAATGTGAATGAAATACACTTGCCATAATGTGTAAATGCCCTGACAAACACAGCAACAACAGATTCCCTGAACCCAAACCCGAGGCCCTCTTCCTCTCAGCACGCATCTTCAGAAAAGAAACATCTGAATCCTGACTCTTTATGCAATTTTTTCCGTTCTCCCTCATTCCATCATTTCCTTTTGTTTCCTCCATTTCTAACCTTTGCCTGGAATCACAGAAAAGTTACTCAGTGAAAGCCGTGTGTTCTACTCATCACTGACACCTTTACAGATCCTCAGCTAGACAGTGGTGATTTGTGCCTGTGTTAAGGCAGAACTACTCTTTGCCTCTTTCACAATATAGATTGCTGCCATTATCTGGAGCTTTTCCTCGAACTGACGCAAAAAAAAGAAGAAAACATGGGGGGGGGGGGGTTGAAGGAATTTCACTCAACCGCTGTGTGAATTGCTGATGGGACCTGAGTGACAATCTGGTAAGCAATTGTCATTGTCAGTCACTGAGACATCGGTATGTCTGATTCCCATCTTGTGGAGCCAAGCTTTCGGAGGTACAGTGTGCTGTCAGAGGACAGTATTCCATGGATTTCCAGGAAGTCCAATCACCATCACAACACTTTTATTGGTATAGCTCATGGGGGATTAAATAGGGTTTGGGGTTTCATTTTCGATAATATATATGCTATTCCATGTATGTTCGAACACACACTTTAGATCAAGCCAGGACCTTGACAGTAGCGGAACCTGATTAATATTTCAAATAATGTGGAGTGAATGTGGCGGAAATGCTAATTCAATGCTGTCGTCTTTCAAGTTGAGGAATTAAATCAAGGCTTTTGTGGCTGCTGGGCATTGAGGGTGGGAAAAACTGCGAGGCGTGGGGGTTCCTTGGGCCACTTGTTTGGGCTGTGAATGAGCCAGTGCCCAAGCGGGAAAGATGGTGTGCCAGTGGTGTGCTCTCTGCTAATTGATTGCCTCTACTAACAAGAGCATAACGTATTCTATTGTGATCATCCTTTGCCCATGTTCATTAAGCCAGGAAGCAGCATGATCTTTTCTTTTTGTCTCGCTCCGGCCCCTTTTTCCTCTACCCTGCTCCCCTCATCCCCTCCTCCGAATCCTTTTTTTCCTTTCTCTCTCTGTCTATCCCTCTCTCTCTCTCTTTCTCCCTCTCTCCTGCACTGGATGGGAAAAGTGACGCAAAAGTGGTATGACAGGCAAAGCATCCCTCACCATCCCAAATGTAAAAACGAAGGGGAACAAAGAACATATGGAAGGAGAAGAGTAGGTGGCTGGTAGGACAACACAGAAAAGAAGTATGGATGAAGGGACAAGAGGAATAGACAAGGATGGGGGGTGGGAGGGGGGGGTGATGGCTGAGAAGACAGAGGAGTATGAAAGCAAACGAAAGACACAGTGCAAATGTGAGAAAAAGAGCAGAAGATCAGAAGCACCTCTCGCCTTCTCCCGCCATCCCCCTCCAACTCATTCTCTGTCAGGATCCCACTCACTCCTGTTCTCCCCCACACCTCTTGTTTTTACCCCACCCCCCACCCCTTCTCCTCTCTTGCCCCTTTTTCACCTATCTCCCTTCTCCGCTTCTGCTCCTCACCCCATCTCTGGTTCGCCTCTTAATAAGAACTGGCGGGACAATAGTGCCATTGTTGCCCTTGTTTGGGAACCCTGGACTGAAACAAATGCTGTTTACCCAAGCAGTGGCACAGCCTGGACCCTCTCCTTCATTACAGCAGGGCCAAGTCTGATTAAGTCTGTTCAGCAAGTGCTACAATAAGCCACTGAGCCAGCCTCTACGACTCATCCACTCTCCCTCCATCTCTTTCCCCAGCACTTCCTCCCCTGTCTTTCTTCTACAGTCATAACATTATTTGGGTTTTCTCCCTCTGTACATGCCCATCACTCTCGCCCTCTGATTTACGTTTGGTTTATCATCAATGACCAGGAGAATCACATGGAACACAGGAGGAGTATAAGAGAGACAAAATGAACACACAGCGGAAAAAGAAGCAGGGCAGAGATGGTGTATGAATGACAAAGTATTTCAAAAACCACAAGTGGAATCTGATCTTTTCAAAATGACCTTCATAACCTCGGATTTGTCCTAGGCTAATTTCTTTATTAAAAATCCCCACTAGGTTTGAACATGCTGCAGGCACTGGCAATATGACTGACTGCAAGAAACAAGAGAAAACTCTCTTTCCATAATGGTCTCAGATCATTAAAAAAAAAAAAAAAAAAAATTCTCATGGAGGTAGCGTTATCAAGCTGATGCTTGTGGCGGACACGCACTGAATCCTTTTCACTCAACCACATCCCTCAGCTCTGTGGCTTGTAACAGAAGTATGCTACTGGCACTATTCAAAACGGCGTCATGAATATGCGTAATTAGGTGGGACTGGTGTAATTTTTCTGGGTTATGGGATGTGACATTTGTGGCGCATGAGCATACATCAGCGTAAGCACGACTGACAAATGCATAATCCCTTTCTCTGCAATAAGGCATTTTACACTTTGCAGTACAAAATATACAGTTTGGCTTCACACGCTTAACGGCTGCCTGCAAAAATGCACAAAATCATTCAGATAACCGTGCACAAACACGCATGCCTTGCTATGCACAGGTAGACACATGTATACTATAAAGACACCTGAAAAAGCAGTACGGCGCTAAAACAAATTATAATTATAAATAAATTCGACTGATCACAGTCAATTTTTTTTTTTAAAAAGCAAACAACAGACAGACTGATTTACTACATTTGTGTTTATTACTGAAAAGAACAAAATAAAGAATATCAGAAGGACACAACTATACTCAATAATAATAGAGGAAACCTGAAATAAAGAAATATATATATACATATATATATTTGAATGATTGCCATGGAAGACAGAAGAACACAAAGACTGCTATTGCCAAGCAACAAGGTTAAAAGAGGTCTGATACGCATGGATTTTTAACATAATATGCTACTACATATCAGTTGGTATAAGCTTTAGATATTGTTGTTAGCGACGTGGAAATACAGCACAGCTGATGAGTAGGATGTAAAGAAATACCTGCAAACCTTGAAAGATTTTCTGCCTTTGAATTACATTGTAATTCAACCACATCTTACTTATTACTAAGCATCTATTACAATATACAGCATTTTTTTTTTTTTTTTTTTTTTGCTTTAGTATTCAATTTAGATAAACCTTCAAAAGAACTGAACATGTGAATGCACAAATAAGGACAGACACATGGGAATAGGTACACTGACAAAAGCATCTATTAATAATTGGATCATATTCTTACACAGCCAGACACACACACACACACACACACACACACACACACAAACACACACACACACACACACGTGCACACTTTCAACACACCTCTCTAGCTCTTCATAGAGAGCCAATTTATAGATATTGTACTGAACCTCCCTCACCACCTCTCGCCTCTCTCTTTGCCTTGCCATGCCCCTTTCCTTTTCCCCATTTACCCATACAGGCACACACACCCACACACACACTCAAAAACACACCGGCGCGCACAACACCCTGCCACAATCCACCGCCCTGCCACACATACCGAAGGGGAGGACACATCCCTCATAGCACCCAGGAAATTAACTTGACATTTGATGCAGACAGAAAAAAATATATTTCATGGGGGAAGGGGAAAAAAAACAAAGTGTACTAAAGCCGAGATAGTGTAAACCCATCCCTTGTTCACCCATCCCCACCCCACCCCCCTTAAGCCCAGGGACGCATTCGAGGGGGATTTTAGCAATCTGCAATGCAGACACTACTGGGTGCCCATGGAAAAATGAGCTTCATCTTTTGCCTGTCCTTCTCAGTGTATGCTGTCTGTCCCTCTTTGTTTCCATCTTTTATGATGCTGGTGCTCCATTTTCATATTCACTTCCCCTCCCTTTGAGCTTGTGTCTTTCTATTTGGGAGGAAGTTGGGGGAAAAAAATTAAAATAGTATTGGATGATCACTTGATGATGCATGCGTTTAAAATTATGGCACAGCCTTTAAGCCACTCCCTATGAATACAAAAATTCAGACTGAGGATATTTTGAATTGTTGTTGCCATGCCATTTGCATATCTTCTGAAATCTTGGCCATTGATGCACACTAATATCCCTGTCCTGAGTTGTTATATATAAACAGCTGCGAAAATCTGGGTTAATCACTCAAAAATGAACCGTCATTTGAAAAACAAAAACAACAACAAACATATATCCACTGCCTGCAATTTTGTACAAAGCAACAACAAGAATCGTACCATTTACCCAGATTACAGCGTAGCTACAATTTCATGCGAGCAGACTAGAAAATAAAGTGTAGTGTGATCTTGCATACGTTTAATAAGATTAACGATCGCATCAAAGGCCACGCTGTAACCTCGGCAAGGAGCCCAAACACCATGAGCAAGAGCAGGCCGCAATTAATACATCATTATGCACTGCTACAGTTTATACCCATGAATACACACAACACACAGCAAGACCGCCGACCAGCTAGTGTCTGTCTCAATATCCCTTGCATTAGACATGCAGGAATGTTAACATCATTATGCACAATTGTGAATGTCTGCCTGTGCCATCCCCCTCCCCTGCCATATTGTGTCTGCAGGTTTGTCTGTGTGTGTGTGTGTGTGTGTGTGTGTGTGTGTGTGTGTGTGTGTGTGTGTGTGTGTGTGTGTGTGTGTG
>JBBPCS010000386.1:15575865-15586083 GCA_037974645.1 Hollardia meadi
TCGTTCAAATCTCCAGCACTGCTTTTAACGGAATAAATTAAGCAGGCCCGACCCCCCCCCCCCCCCCCCACACACACACACACACACATCTCCCCAATCCCCTCACTCCCTCCCTCCTCTCCTCCCTCTTCTGTCACCTCCCTCCTTCCCCTAACCCCACTCCCCCATCTCTCTCTCTCCATTTTTGTCAGTTCAGTATACGTCCTAATTATTACTGTTTGGGATGCCAGCGCCGTTTCCTGGCCGGACTCGATCATGCTGAAATAAAAAGCATGGAGGCGCGCACGTGGGTTTCTACAGAAATCCTAAATGTCACTTTTTTTCATTCCCGTGAAATTCTTACGATGAGGCCACGTTGAAAATTTAAGTGCAAAATCACACCTCATGTTAAAGGTTCAAATGGGCTATAAATATTAACATGCAATATGTGGCCTGGAGGGAATTTCAGTGTGTGTGTGTGTGTGTGTGTCAGTGCGCACATGTTAAAATGTGGATGGGTGAGCACGCCCGTGTTACAATACACATACATTATGCTCTCTGAAAAAAGTTGTTAAATAATTAAAAGACGTGCACAAACAAAGCTGCCCATTCCTGGTGAAAATATCAAACTAATGAACTTAAATGGCAAAGGAAATCCAAATAATATCACAATAAAGTCAGTTGTATGAACTGCATCTACAATCTTCGGTCCGTGGGAAAATTGAGTAGCGTGTCATGAGTCCTCCACAAGTCCTCGACGAGTCTGGAAGTAGTTTTTACTTTCGGTTATCTAGCTTTATGACGAGCAGAACACTCATACAGCTAGATAACCAAAGATAACAACCCACTTCCCAATCTTCAGCAATAATCCACATGTGCATTTCCTCTTCTTGTCTCCCAAGTTTCCATCTCTCAGAACTCAAATATATTAGGCGAAAAGTCGTCCTTTTTCAAGTCACATTGTGCATTATATTCCTTATATTCCCCTTTTGCAATTGAGGGCCACTATTGCATATGCAGCCCGAACTTTTATACACCCGGTGAAAAAAAGGCGACAATTCTTAGGGGGGAAAAATGATATATTATCCCAATGTTAATGTCGTATTCACTCGACATTAACCAATATTACCGAGTTGAAGTACAGGCCTTGAAATTCGCGGGTAAGGTGCAGTCATCCTTGCACGGGGGCCCTAATTTGCAATGCAAATAGCTCCAATCCGACAAAAGGCGCTTTCGCCTCTATTAAGTCGTTGTGGCAGTAGCAATAGATATCCTGTGAGGCCGGCGGAGAAGAAACACGGCAGAGAAGAGGGGAAATCCGGTTTCCTGTGGAAAGTGCAATAACGGCACAGGGAATTACGACGCACATGTTTCGGATTATAAAGACAGGAGCTTGCTTTTTGGCCAAAAGAGTGTCAAGTTGTCCTTTCACATCCAGCATGTACTTAAGGAGAGATAAAGGCGAAGACTCTCAGCCAAAGGGTCCGTTCTGCAGGTTGCATGGTCGGTCGGTCTGAAAAGACTGGAGGAATAAGGGCCATCCCCAAACGATAGGGGGGCTGGGGGTGGCCAAAATATGGACCAACCCCGGTGAGGTCAAAGGCCTCGGACCACGACAATGTAACTGCGATGATGTCATGAAAAAAAAATCGCATATGCACCCTCCTATCCATGCACGATCTCCATCCATTACACAGAGCGCGCTGGAATAAGTCCGCCTCGCATCGAGCAGTGTTGCACGCCTTCTCTCACACAAGGATGAAAATGGATGGCAGGGAAACCATATGTTTGTTTGTTTTTTACACAGAATCAGAGCGATTCGACTGCTTTTACGAGTAGGAGATGCGATCATATTAAGCACCTATTAAATAATAAAAATGGAATAGTTCAATGAAGAGGGCATCCAGGAGCTGCCTGAGCGCCAGCGCCTTCTGTCTGTCTAGTGTAGGCTCTATTTTCTATTCGCAATAACACGCTGCTCGCATTGCTCTCCTTCTCGTATAAGAGGAACCACTGTAGGAGTTAAATTGCTCTCACGTAGTCGATTTTGCGTCGAAATCCTTACTATCCTCGTGTTTTGTTTTGTTTTATTTGTCATTGTCGCATATCCGAAGGGTATAGACCACAATGATTTTCAGACTGGCGAAGTCGCCTCACACGAAATAAAAGCCCAAGCGCTTCGCGTATTCACCCGCTCACTTTCCCCACAGAAATGTACGTAGTTAACCGATGGCTCGGCCCAAATGGGCCACTATGTAGGATTTTTTTTTGCAACTGAGCCAACAATAACAGGCAGTGGAGCATGTGATGGATCATGCGCAGGAGCATGCAGGCTGCAGGTTACCGAGTCGGTACCTTGTGCACAACTTTGATTCTGTTCGGACCATAAAACACTCCACTCCACTCCACAGTGTGTGTGTGTGTGTGTGTGTGTGTGTGTGTGTGTGTGTGTGTGTGTCAGTGTGTGTGTGTGTGTGTGTGTCAGGTGGTGACAAATTAACACTGTATTATTTGTCAATAGCATCGTCAGCTTTTCTTTGGTTTTCAGGTGAGGTGTCCCATTCACCTGCTACAGTTCAAGTCCTGGCTCTCAAGTTTACTCTCGTTTCGTCGGTGGGAGGGGCAAAGCAGAGGTATTAATGAGCAAATATGAGTCACGAGGCCTGTGCATTTCAATGAGGGGTTACTTACATTAAACAGCACTTTGCCCCTGAAGTCACAGCTATTGCCTTCTTATTGCAATGTTTCAGTCAGCCCTCTCTAAATTACATATTCCACCTGCAACATCTGACACAAGCTAGCAGCCTGAATTTGTCCAAATGCCACTTATACTATGGGCAATAGTAAAAAAAAAAAAAAAACCCCACAAATTTACGCATAAATAGTTATCCCATTATTTCTTGTGATTATCGCCAATTTCCACACAACTACAATCATTCTGTTCCCCCGATGTGAATGTGATGAATGGTAAACTGTAAGGCTAAAATTGATATAATTAAGATCAACATTAAACAGCAACAACCTCATTAGGGTAGAGGAGGCTTCAGAATAGGCCTCCCACACAGAGGCCATGCTTTAATCAAAGCAGACCATTTTTTAAACTTACAACCTGCTGATCCTCTTGATATTATAATAAGCTGTATTTCCGTGAAGGTTAATGATACAGTGCTGAGAAGTAAAAAAAAAACCCACTAGGGCACAATTCTGTTCGTATTATTAACAATATTATCTGAACAAACAGAGGCTTTCCTGCGTAATAACGCATGGATAAGCAATACAATGAAAGCTTTGTCTTCAAGACGTATGACGATTTTGCTGATGTTATTCTTTCACTGTAAAGAGAACTTTTTAAATTTTGTTTCAACACAACATTTCAACTTTTCAGCTTTCTTGAGGAAAAACTGATCTCGCGATTTTTATTCGATTTGTTGATGTGTTTTTGTCCGTAAAAGTGTCCTCGCATTTCTCTGAAATAAGCTCAAGCATCTCGCTCCCGAAATCACATTTCTCACACTGTATCGAGACCACACTTACTAAAGACAGTGTCTTTACTGATATTGAAATGTGCCTTATATCGGCCTAAAAAATATGATTTCAGGCAACACCAGTTTTTACAAGATAGTAGAGGAGCAGAGGAACTGAAATAGATAACCTGAGACGCATCTAGCGCTTTATGAATACTCCCGAGTGCACGAGGCAGAATGTAGTGATAGAAGTCGGCCATAAAGTGCACAGTATTAAAGTAAGCAGAATTAATATATATCACACAACTGAGGCAGACTCGTTACCGGTCAGATACAGCTGCTCATAAAAGGTGCCAAAAAAGTCTGATCAGTGCGCCCTAATTCCAAAGTGTGTGAGAAAACATTCAGTCACAAACTTCACATTTCCTTCTAAATACGTGGAATCTCACCAGAAAGCTTCCCTCCTCATAAACTCTTAACAAAACGGCTACAAATAACATTTCTTTATCGATAGCCTAATATTTAACTTTTGCGCACGAGGGAAAGCTTTACGCACACGATTGCCTCCACGCAGCCTATTAAAGCAGGCACAAAAGTTGCACTTACTTCCTAAAGGTGAGTCAAATCACTGCAGTCGGTCAGAAAGCGTCCCAAGCAGAAGCACAGCGCTGTTCAATTTGGTCCGTGTGTACCGTGCTGTGGTATATGTTCCCCTCAAATATCCCAGCCGTATATTGTGGTGGGGGGGCATCACTTTAAAATTGCCGCTAACACTCAGTAGCCTGCATTAGGCGTGCTTCAGCTGCTCTGTGCAAAGCATGAGCATATCCCAAGCACATGATAGACGAAGAGAAGGAGAAGGAGGGAGGGATGGGGAGAGGGAGAGAGACAACTTTCCCATAACGTCTACAAGCACCAAATAGAAAAGTGCATGCACAGTTGAGCTCTCAGAGCAAGTTTTTTTTTCCCGTGTTGGTGGTGGGGTGGGATGAGGAGGGAGGGGGGTGATGATGATGATGAGGAGGGGTGGTGGTGGGGGGGTAGAGGAGGGGATGCAAAGTCCATCCTTCTGTGTGAGGAGAGGACGTGCTCTGAAATTCAAACAAGTTCCCTCGGTTCTTTTGTTGCACGCACGAACTGAGGCAGCATTGTTCGCGCTTTTTTGGCGTGAACCTCTCGTCCTTTTCCCCCTGACCAGGTTACGAAGTGAGCCTCACAGTTGGGCGGTAATGAATTTGCTGCAGGCGCTTCGCTAACGCGCTTTGACAAACGGAACGCATTTACCGGGTTTTCAGACAGAGGGGAAATGACTCGCTACATGCAATTCCCAAAACTAAGTCTCGAAGCAGGTCCATAATAGAAAAGGTTCAAAAAAAATAAAAATACAGCACTTTAAACTTCACTCAAAAGGGTTCTGATTGGATCTGTGTGTACAGTGTACACCTAGCCTATATTGAACTTCTGAATTCACCTTAACCCTGTAGCCTAATAAGAGGTAATCTTATAATATTCATACACAAGCGCCCCCCCCTCCCAAACTAGACACACAAACTCCCACAGCTAGAGAGAGAGAGAGAATGGAAAAGAAAGATAAGAGAAATCTCTCCCACAAAAAAAGTTAGAATGTGGTGACCTACTTGTCAGTAGCCCACCAGTAGCCTGTGTCTTCAGCTAATTCTCTTAATGATGACATACTTTTTTTGGGTGAATACATTATAATAATGCTCGACATTTCTCGGCAAAACGAGTTAGAGGAGCGCGTTGCTCTGCAAGAACACCACTCCTCCCTGTCTTTGGCGCACAAGCCAGGCTAGACCTGCTGTATTATTTTCACCGGTCACAATTTTCAGATATCAGATTTTTTTTTAACTCAAATGTTATTTTCCCGAATGTCTTAGAAGAATAACAGCACACGTGAAAAGAAAAAAACAAGACAGCATGTGACTGAAAAGACAAGCAAACTAAAAACGTAAAGCATCCTTTCTTATGTCACCCCTCCCCCGCCACCTCTTTGCCTAATTGCAGGCGTATCCATTAGATTCAACCGGATTCACGTTTTAGTTTAACAGCGAGGGCACGTTCAATGACGTAGACAAGCATATCAGCTACGTGCAGCCATATTTAAATACATCAAGGCAATTAGCGCATCCAAATATGCAAATCCCGCTTACTACATAGTCCGCCCGGCCGCAGTCGGAGTAATTCCCCCCCCAGCCAGTTCTTGGGTGTTTGATTGCCGTTTTGAAAGCCAACATAGCCTTGTTTGTTTTTCCAAGAGGCTTGCTGAACGGGACAGAAGGCAGACATGAAGAGAAGGGGAACCGTGGCTCCTGCGTGGAAAGCCGCCCATGCGTAATGCGACGAGCCGCTCCGCCATTCTCAATTCTCCGACGCCGTTGGCTCTGCTGTGCGTATTATTTTTAATATTGATGCATATTCAGTGGATAGATTTGCATTATGTACTTATCGCTCACTGTTTATTTGACATGCTTTTTTTTGCGTGTACACAGTTTAGCCTATTACAGCGATGGCATGTATGACCTAAAATTTCAGACCTCATATTCAAACTGTAGGTTCATTTGATATTTACTGCAGTGACACGATATGGGCGGTGTTGTGGTGTTAGCAGTTAATATGTGTTTATTTTATTTTATTATTCTCAAGGATGTGAGTCGCCGAGTGCCTTTGAATACTCAAATACAGCATGCATGAACAAAGAGCTCTCCGGTGTGCAAACAATAGAGGAGATTCAGAGCTGACACTGAGGAGGTGATGCTTCAGCGTCGAGACGGCTCGTGACAAGAGAAATGACACGCTGTGCCGAAACTAATAACCAAAAAGTCTCCTGCCCAGTTTGTAAGGATCCCAGTGACGCAGCGCTGACATTTAGGATACAATTTCTCAGGGCTGTCTCCGCGGTGTCCGTGCACGCGCACAGAGGTGCATGGCACGAGCGCGCGCCAGCAAGTGCGGTGCGCTTATAGGGAAATCTATTTATCACGTACTATAAAATAGAAGTCAGATATTTCCATTTAAGAACCTCTACTTTGGCTGTTTTCGGTTTCCACAAAACCGCATTTGCTGCATCTCTGTGAGCTTCAAAGCCTCCCCGAAATCAAACGTTTCCAACTTACCTCCAATTAACGCAATCCAGTGGTGTCACCGCCGCATCTCGCTGCTCGGTGACATGCGGCGTTCCTGTCAAGTTGGTGGGACGTTTTTTGTTTGTTTTTTTCCCAGGAGGGCAAACTTTCTGGTATCAGCACAAGCAGATCCAGTCCTTATACAGGCTACTCCCCTCGTCATTGAACCTTGCTCTTTAACAGCTCGTGGCTCAACACCACTGGTCAGGCTGGCTCCCGTAAAGATATTCAAAGCCACAGGAGTCCGTTATCCCACCTATGCTGGGGGGTGGGGGTGGGGGGGGTCCTCACTCTAAAAAAAAAAGAAGAAGTAATATTTACACAACAGGCTTAATTGTTCAAGAAATATTAGATTAGGCCTACATGCTTATAGGTTGCTGATAGTCCGCTCATCCTTGTCTGTTGTGTTGCCCACGTTTCCATTTACCAACTCTCAATATTAAGAAAACACACGCCTTCATTTATCTTTAAAATTAAAACAAACAAGCTCAATGATTGTGAAAGTCTTAAGGGTGTGTGTTGTTTCGCGTTTTTGCTATAGACAATTGTTTCCAAAAATATGTCGGTTTTTTCTTTGGTTTGTTTTTAATGATGCGAGAGTTTTTATTTTTAAATATATGATGTCTGTAGGTGATTTAACCAAACTAATGCAACCTCTTACTTTTGTCTTTCGATTGTTATAGGGTTTAATATTCTCACAAAAAAAATGTAATTAACTTAATTCGTTAACATCACTTCATTCTCGGAAAGGTAGACCTTCAACATTAACAAGCTGAATCACATGAGTTCTTTTAAAAGTCCCATATTTTCGGGTTTTACTAAACATAGACTGTATGTGGGCTATAGAGTTTGTACTGGGGGTTTGAATCAGGTATGGGAAAGACACAATTTATGGACTCGGGGTGTTCTCTTTGTTTCTGTTGATTAAAAGACTTGACTGCATTTAATTTGACCGCCTCCTGTGAAAATAGAGCCACCAGGTTTGAGTCTCAGGAAAAGATGAGATGACGTGGTTCGAAACAGGAGCAAACAAAACAAATTCAATGAAATTCATATTTTATATCACAATATCAAAGTTCCCTTTTATCGAGATGTTATATGTGGCCTGCTTATATGTGATTTTAAACGAGGCAGGGAAAATAAGCGTGCAGCATTAATTTTCCTTTTCATAAATCATAAGCGAGGCAAAAAAAGATCTATTTTCCTCCGCAATTTCAAGTCATATATACATTATCAGCCTATACGGTGCAGTTTGCAGCGGAAACAGACGAACCTCGTCTGGCACTAGAAGCAGTATGTTGAAAACCGTGCCAACCTAATGAAACACCTTCGAGTTTAAGAAGCAGCCAGGCTCTATTTTCAATACCATACCTGTAGCCTAGATGTAAAGGTGTGAGGTGTCTCCTGCACCGCGCAACGATCGGTGAACACTTTTTTGTTGTTGTGATTTTAGGGAACAAACAGATTTCCAAAGCTTTAAGGCTATGTATGTGAGAGCATTTATTATTATTATTATTATTATTATTATTATTATTATTATTATTATTATTACGTCACTGTAGTTTTTACATTACAAAGTAGCCTATCCCTTTTTTCAATACATCACAATACATAGGACAATAAACAACAATATGTAAGTTTTTAATGATCAGTGTGGAATATTCTGTCCACCCTGACACGAAAACCGTGAAAAATGTTCGCGGAACAGTTAGATGAGTCCACAGGCCTCTTCACGTCTGTTCGATCTACACGGGCAGCTCTGGAGAGTGAGGAGGGTGAGGACGAGGAGGGTGAAGGTTGGGGGGTGGGAGGGTGACGGGTGGTTGGGACTCGACTAAATGACTAAATGGTGACACCTTGTGGCAATTTAGGAGAATGTCGATCCTCCACGTTCACTGGGAGTACACGCGCACCTGCTGGCGCCCTCCACTCCCACCCCCACCTCTCATCATACAAATGACTGCGTGTAAAATTCCACAATGCGTGTACGTGTAAAATCTTAAAATAAATAAACATTTTTTTATTTATTTAAAGCCTTTATTACCACTGCCCAGGTCGACAAGAGACGTATCTAACTGACGTCTACAGATTTACAAAAACGTCAGTTGGGACATATTCATCAGTCCACTTCCGTTTGGCTCCTGTTTTTTTTTTTGGTGTTAGAAAATTTAATTATGTTGTCTTGATTTTTGTTGCTGACACTTTAATGTGCCTGTGCCTTTTCACATCTTTTCTGAACATACTGTTGGTTTTTATTCCCCTCGTATCTGCGGAGTTTAACGAGAGATGGTTCCTGTGTGTCAGTGCATCACTTTGACCTTTTGAGAAACTGTTGTCGCAATGGAGGACTTTTTTTTCACACATTAGAAATTAAATTGTCCCCGCGTTGACTCTATCAGCCTTCTTCACCACAGGCTTCTGGAATTAACCCCTTCGGGTTTACTGAGGCGACAGTAGATGAAGCAGTAGAGGGACTTCATGGACTGTGGCAAAGCTGCGGAAACGCCATTATAGTAGCTCACAAGACGGTTTAGAAGAATTCATATAGGCTACTGCGGGAATATTGTCGAGATAAAAAAAATACCCATAAACTATAAAATCCCAAAAGTCGCCGTTCAGCAGCACACACACACACACACACACACACACACACACACACACACACACACACACACACACACACACACACACACACAGATCCTTATCTGATTATTGCAGTAATACATCACATAAAATACAGGCTACAGTAATGTCATATCAATTCTTGAGTACCGTAAATCATAGCCTCGATCACATTATAGTGTTTTGTTTTTTGTTTTTTTGAAGGTGTTGATATGAAATGCTGTAGACTGTGAAAGGTTTTCTGATTTCGTTATGCTCGACTTTTGGCACATTCTAAATAATAATGATGAAGGTTATTACTCGTGTTTTAGTTTTTTTTTTAAAGTCCAAAATGTGGCAATTCTTTAAAGCAACATCACAACACAACGTTATAATACTTTTTTTCAGGTTTTCAGGCTAACATTACGTGTTTTAAAGGGAAAATAATGGACTCAAATCTAAAGTCTACAATAACATAGGCCTATTAAAAAAATAGGCTGTAAGACAATTAAGATTCCAAATGGAAGCTCAAACTCCCAAATGAATAATTGAATGTGAAAAAGAAAACTGGAGTTTTTGTTTTTTTTAGTTTGTGATATTTTGAAAGAATTGGGCTCTATACCTACATCGTATTTTCTTTAAAAGGAAAAAGTGAATTGAATCAGAGTTAAAATAAAATTTATCACGAGACCTGCATTTACAGGTACTTAAAGTAAACGTATAGGCAAAAACACTATCTAATTTAAGGGAATGATTAAAGGTGTTAACACGTGTTCCTAAATATGTTTTCTGAACCTTGAAGTTCGGTTCGTTTTCTTCGCAGTCATAATGTCAGCATAGAAAGCTTGGATTTTACAGCTACTTTTAGTGATATGAGCCAAACAGAATTAACCTACATAAACTAGATTCTGACGAGAAGAAAACAATAATTTAGTTTAAAAAAAATAAAAATAATATATATATATATATATATATATATATATATATTATAGCCTAACAATAATTTTCAACACTTTGGGAAAAATGGTAGG
>JBBPCS010000386.1:15620749-15633340 GCA_037974645.1 Hollardia meadi
ACACACACACACACACACACACACACACACACACACACACACACACACGCACACGCACACACACACACACACACACATTTAAAAGACAGTTGGCTTGCACATACAAATGCTGTTTTGGTGGTAAATGCTGGTGCAAACATGTGGGATGTGCCGATTTGTACTGTGTCTCAGCGATGCAATTTTTATGTTCAATATTCAGAGCTTGAGGTGACTGTGTCGTGACTTCATGGCCTCACATGGTGCCATCTTGTGACCCTTTCAGCCCATCAAGCAAGTCGGTGATGTCACCACTTTCTTGGCCCACACAGCAGCTGTGAACTACTGCACCGGGGCTGCGTTCAAAGACCGACTGCTCTGCGCTCAGGAACACAACTCAAAACGGGTGCTGTGAATGGCACACCTGATCTACAAACATTTTACAGATAGTTGTCCATTAGTGAAATGGTCTGTGTTCATAAAATAAGACAATATTATGATAATGAATTTATGACCATTAAAAGTTTTACAATGTGCAAATATTAAAAAAACAAACAACTAAGGGTACATGCAGATATCTTATTTTAATTTGTGCAAGACGTACAATGTCGATGCTGGTGTGTAGCTCTTGGATTAAATTTGACAATTTCTTTCACTAAATGAGGCCTTTATCTTTGTTGTTAAACTTAGGGAAAAAAAACATTGTAAACTGTATGTCAGTGTGGGTGTAACTTTTGTTTCCTTTTCAGTGGGTGCTGTTAGACACACCACTATGTTAATAACAGAGAGCATGACGTTACAGCACATTTGCAACTGTGTGTACCGGTTAAAGGGCGCACTGTATGTGTGTGAGTGTGAACCCAACTGTGTCTTTTCACAGTGAATTGGTAACGATGGTGTGAATCCTATCTTCACAAACACACGCAAAACACACACACACACAGGAAATTTTGTGGACCGTCATGGCATAATGAGACACTTAACTTTAAAGCTGTCATAGTATGCTTCCAGGACATTGTCTGTGTATTCTTGTGAAGGTGTTAGAGGCTCAAATTCTCAACCCCGCACACATTCTTCTTGTAAAAAAGATGCAAGACGTGTTTATGAGGATAACTCTCAAAACTCAATATACTAATACTATATACCGGTACACAAATGTCTATTAATGTACAAGCTATTATTACTCTCAATAAACATGTACACTGTAGACTCAGAGTGACACACCGGAATTATTCGTTCACCCCTATCCTCCTCCACAGCCCCATCCCAAGAGAGATTCAGACACACACACACACACAAGCTTCACTCCGCCATAGAACAGCTAAACAAGACAATAAACGAAAAAAAAAAACCCTGAAATTAAAATAATCATTCACACTTCCTCTGGCAAAAAAGGAGAAAAACACCCAGGATAAAAAGATGGCCGAAAATAAAGGAGGGATAGTGGTTGATTCTTTGCCACATGGGTGAGAGGGGAGAGAAAAAGACAGGAGGGAGGGAGGGAGGGAGGGAGGAGGAGGGAGAAGAGAGGGGGTGGACGCACAGGAAGCACATTTGTATGCATTTCCTCTCATAACAGGAAGAGGCCAGTGGCTTCCCCTTCACAATGGCTTCGCTTCTGCTTCCCACCTCCTGCCTGCTTCCCTGGGGGAGGAGGAGGTGGAGGAAGAGGAGGAGTGGAGAGACAGGCACCAAAAACTGCTGGTTAGCAAACCAAACATGGCAATGCACGCACACACACACACACACACACAAACACACACACACATACACACAACTGTCACTCGGCTGTGGAGCAGCACGATTGGTCTTGAGACAAACACTTATCCCATTGTCAGGGGCCAAGCAGGAAGACACAAGGCTTACGCAAAAGGAATAAGAGGAGCCCAAGACCTGGGCCTGAACTCTGCCTCACAGCCAAAGAAGCTGTTAAGAGGGGCATTACGACAAAAGAGGCTTTGTCCCAACTCTAATATATGCTATGCTCTTCTCTCTCTTCAAAACCCCACTTATCATCCTTTTTCTGTGCACTTTCATTATTCAGTAGGAACAGGAGGCAGCAGACTCCAAACATGTCTTCATTCAGTGTGTGGATGTGAAAGTGTCCACGTTGAGTAGTTAAAAGCTAACCTGTAGAACTGATTGAGTGGTGTCTTAATTACGACAATTTTAGTTCGAGGTGTCGCAAAATACACGGCCATTCAGATTGTTCTCCTTATTGGAGCTTGTAATTACATTTAAAGACAGCACTGTAATGGCTGGCTAGGCTCCTTCTCCGTATGCTCCTGTTTATGCTGAAAAAACCGCAACTGAAAAAGGATATACCCACAGACTTAAAAAAAAAAAAAAAAAGTGGATGTTACATTACACACCCCAATTTAGTGGCCGGAATGACAAAAATAACTTTGTTGTCATTCATTTGAGATGGATTGCCACGGCATTCAGGCTGACATGGTATACTTATAGCACAATGTTTTCACTTTTCACCAATTTTGACAAAAAAAAAAAGATTGGTTTAACAAACTGATTTTCACGTGGATTAAATGTCCCTACGTGTCTAATTGTTTTAGTGATTTCTGCTGCAAGAAGACTCTGTTAACCCCACTGTTGTCTTCTTATTACGAGCACAGCTCAGAATTTGCTTCTAGTAGTAAAAAGGGGAAAAGAAGTATGGAGGAGATGTAAATGATCTGCAGACTGTGTGCCAGTCCCTCAAAGTACTTTAAAAAAAAAAAAAAAGCTAAAACAAGCAATAAGTTGTTTATCGCCAGTCAACAGACTGTATCTGCAACAATCATATTTTTATAATTTGATTTTCACACATAATTTTGAATCAGACAATTTTTTCATACAATTTGACAATTTTTCTAATCTTTGAAATACGGCCTCATAAACAGACTCTTACTTTGAAAATAAAAAGCCCGGTATAATGAGCACGAGCGGACGAAGGAAAGACAAGAGAGGAAGCTACAGGCAAACCGTTATAACTGAAAATTATAGAGTGAGGTGAGAGTGCAAAATGAACCATGTGAAGAACACATGAATGAGAAACTGAACAAGAAATAAGTTGTGGAAGCAAAACAGAATAAAAAACACAGCAGCAGGGAGGTGAAAGCTTAGCGAGCCCTTTTTCAGGTGAAGTCTCGTAGCGCCGAACATATGACAGAGAGGAGTGCCTCTCGCTGAGGTATTAGAAGGAGATGGTAGAAGGTGGGAAACAGGGAATTAGAGGAGGGGTGCAGGGGTGAGTAGCTACCCTGTGGGCCTCATTATTTTCCTGCTGTTAATTTCGCCTGCTCGTTTTCTCACCCCTGTGCTGTTGATTGGAGGGAAGAATGCTTTGTCGCTGAAACAAAAAGAGCCCTGTATTTCAGCAGCGCAGCAGTTAATACAGAGAGAGAAGAGAAGGGGCATATGCAGGGAGACATAAAAGCATGTACTTTTTTATCCTCTCCCAGCCAAGTATGTGTTAGTGTGACTGTTGTTTGTGGGAGTTGGGAGATCCTGTTGTTTTACTTCCTGTCACTGATGACCTGATCCATGTTTAACCTTTGGCCCTGGGTCCCTCCCCCCTCGGAAACCACATCCCACACAAACCTGTACACACACACACGCACGCACGCGCGCGCGCACGCACACACACACACACACACACACACACACACACAGATTTGCACAAACAAGTCATCCTAAATTAAGCCCACTGAGTGTACTGGCTGGAGAGGTAACACTAATTAGAGCCAATTGCAGTAAATTAGCCAATCCCCAAGACCGACTCCAGAGAGATACATGTGTTCTAGATGTGCACACGTGTTTACAAGCATGCATTTGTCTCTGGTGCATCAACAAGACACTAAATACACCATCTAACTACAGTATGTGTCTGAGTGTATATAATCTGTTATCAAATCTATCTCAAATCTATGCCAGTGTGTATGCGCACACACACATACCTGTGCATGTATCTTGCACGGTAGGTGTGTGTGTGTGTGTGCCTATCTCTGTGTGTGTGTGGCTGGGGTAAGAGACTCTGCTCTCTGTGTGCAGCCCATGAGTTTATGGCACAGGGGGCTCTTTCATGTGCCCGAGACCGGGAGAGGGTCTGAGTGGTCAGGGGGCTTGGAGCCAGGGCTCACACACTGCTGCCCACTGTCCAGAGCTCCGGGCAGCCAGTCAACGCCAGGGAGGCCTGGCCCTTCGGCCTCTGCTCAGGGGAAGTGTTTCAGGGCCTGGGGGTGGCAGCCCAAAGTGGCCGCCCAGAGAGAGCCAGGCCCTGTGCCCACTATGATACTGCTGCTGCAGGGAGGCAGCGTAGCCCTGTAGGTGGCAAGGTAGCGTTGACAGCTACACAGAGTGGTGCCACTCCAAAGAGGACTGCAGTATTTAGTGTGTATGCAAACATGTAAAAAATCCTGGTAAATGTTACAATAGCTTTATATCACCATTTTGGACTGGAACAGGAACTGTACCATGTTCTGTTTTATACAATTTTATGAGTTGTTCGATATTGATTTTATCTTTATTTTAACTATCATTATCAACAACTATTGCTTTATGGTATATTTTGTACAAATCATAAAAAAACAATAATATGATTATCAGAAGACCACAGAGGAGCTTTAAGAAGACTTTTTTTGAAAAAAATATTTGGCAACAAAACAGCAAAAATATGTAAAGAATGTGAGGTTGAAAGCAACACTCTACAAATTCCTCTGATGTTTATTTGGCGTGGGCTATGGGACGTTTCCTTAAAAAGGAAGTGAAAATATGCAAATCAAAGCTTCTGTTTTTCTTTCATTTTTTTTTTTGAGAAGAAAATTTTAAGTTTCGGCGTCTGTCCCTGTCTTGTGATGTCTGCCTCTACAAACTGTGGTGATGTCATTTATCCAGGCCGTAGGTTGAATGACACCGACTGTCATGTTCTCTGAATGCATGTGGTGTCTTTCACATGACTCGATGACATTATTTCAGTAGGAACTGCAGCTTAAACAAACAACGAAGTAAGTAATCTATCATTTCAGAGATCAAAACAATAAAAACCCAGTGATATATTGATTTTCCTTTCCCTGAACCCTTTCTCTCTCCTCCCCTCCCTCCTCCTCCTCTCTGTAAGTAAAGCCCGGATATCTCAGGCATCGATTCCCCTCAGGTGTCCTTCCTGTCTCCCTCTTTCCCTCCTTATCCGCAGGAGCCGGAGTGCCTGGTGTAACTGGCGGACCCAGTCTAGGGTGGGATGAGAGAGAAGGGCTGAGATAACAGTAAGGAGGAAGTGTGGGTGCTGCTGCAACACGATAGTTTTAGTCCTCGTGAAACTCTGTGACCTCCTCCTTGCTCTTCCTCAGTCTCTCTGTCTGCATGTCAGTCTTTCAATAACAAATACATAAATCAGCATACAGAGCATATACAGTCACATAACCTTTCTGCCTGTTTTAAAAAAAAAGTTTTTTAAAATAAAAACTAATCAATTAAAATGATTACTGGAAGTTCCACCCACATTCTCACTCCCCTCCCGCTATTCTCTTGTTAGAAACAATTACACTCATTTAGGGGAGTCATGACAGGGGTCACAATCTGCTTCAACTACTCCTCCAGTATTGAACAGTCGATTCCTTGAATCTCTTTATGTCACTTCACTCTGGCCACTAATGACTGTGTTTGATAAAGCGCACTGTGAGAAATGGTTGTGGACTATTATAGTGTGGACGATAAAGACGCGGCAAAAGCAACGGAGCCGTTCTGTGTTCAGACAAGGTGAGGGTGTCTACATGTGTGTTTGACGTGTGATCCAGGGGCCACGTTAGCAGCGTATGGATCCAATTGGGCTGCCAGGAAGCTGACAAAGTGTCGGTGGTCAGTCGTGCCACAGGAAGTGATCAATTGTGAGCCTCAAGGGCAGTGAGAGAGCTCTGTCTCTATCTATTTCCTGCCGCAGACGGCATCTGCTTCAACCGTGCCGTCCACAATTTATTATGACTCGCTCAAGTAGTGCCAGCTGTTGGTAAAAAGTGTCTCGCATGTTAGGTTTGTCATTTGAGCATTACTATGTACAGTATCTCTGATTTAAAAATGCATCTTTTGTGTTACACAGAGGAAAGCTACAGCAGTCCAACCGCTACAGATTTAGCTCAACAAAAACACCAATTCAAGCAGCCCTTCATCTCCACCCTGTTGGCCTAATCCAATGTGTCATTTTAGAACATCCCATCTCTGTTTGTTTGCTTGTTTATGTTTTCTCCCACCCTGCCTCTCCGGTCCTACCACACTCTGCCCGGTAATATTCCACTGCCCGTAAGCTAAACTGGGTGGCACTGTGTGAGACGTTGGGTGTGTGACGGGTGCTACAGTTGTGTGTGTAGGCCGCAGCCCTCGGAGTGGGCAGTGATATACAGAATGGTTTTTGAGAATTACAAATGTTTTCATGTAAATCCCTGTTTTGGAAAAACCCTAGCGGTGCCCTCACCTACCTGCCTGTTAAACTGAGGGGAAACAAACCTGCCATTATAAGCCAATGGAACTCTTGCACCCAAAGCAATATCCCTGCATACACTTCTCTGTCGCCCAGTCCACATATTGCCCAGACTCCCAGAAGACCTTCATTGTTGAGGGCTTTGTGGGGTGTAGGGTGTTTCTTCTTTCTCCCCCCTCCAACCCTCCTCTTCCCCACCCTCATACTCATCCATCCTCCCATCCCCCAGGGACTTACCTGTCTGTTGCGTTCATCCATAATCCGCGTGATCTGAATCTTTTTCCTCCCCATCGTCCCCGTCTCTTTCTTTCTCTCCTCTTTCTAAAGAACTTTATGCTGTCTTCACTCTCCTCTTTCTTCTTCTTTCTCTTCACTCTTCTGCTCTTCCTTTATCTGTCTTTTTATTTTCTGCTTTCTATTTGTTCCAATCAACTCAAAGATTCCAGCATCCGTACCTGCAAGAAAGAGATGGGGAGGGGGAGGAGAGGATGAGCATTAAATGAAATGAAATATGGCAAAATACTGAGGGAAAAAAATAATAAAAGTGGCATCATGGCAGCCACAAGGGAGGGTGAAGAAAGACAAAGAATCTGTCAACAATGTTGTGAGAACCGCTGTGTTTTTCACTGTCGATATCATGCAAATCAGTTTTTGCATTTTTTTTTCCCAGGCACCAACTATGAGAGGAGACAGCGCTGTCAGGATCTCGCTTCGTTCACAGAGAGTTTGACAGTGTTTTGGAAGTGCCGCTAACTTAAACGCTCTAATCACCAACACTGTAACATTACCTCCAGACTGAGAAATACATTTTGTTTCTTCCCACGAAATGCATTGTATTGACAATGGAACTGCCAGGCACTGCTTTTTATACTCTATCTGCAGTTCATCTCCAAAATGGCAGATGTGCATCGCAGGATAGAATACAGATGTAAAGCTGAGCACAGTCTTGCCATGTTCTGGTAAAACAAAGCCAAAAAACAAAAGAAAAGAGAATAAGTGCCAAGAGTGATGATTTGAAACATGGTAAAGGGACATTTCTTAGAGACAGAAATCAAATTAAGAAAAATCCCAACATCAACTTAATTCAGCTGGAGACAGTGCATGTCAATGAGTGCATCTGAGGAGCATCTGAATGCACTTGTGTGTGCACAGCTGAGGGTGTGTGTGTGTGTGTGTGTGTGTGTGTGTTCGAGGAGCGGAGGCCAGCAGCTGATGAGCTGGACTGCATGTGCGAAGATGAAAGCTGCGCTCCCCAAAAGTTTGCGTGAGTGACTGCGTGTCCGCGGTTGCGTGCATGTGTGTGTGTGTGTGCATGTGTGTGTTCTTGTGTGAGTTTGGCTAAGCCAGAGCTCCAGTGCATCTCTCCAGAGTGCTAAAGTAGGCCAACCCAATCTATCTCAGGGAGGAGCAGAAGAACTGTTGTTGTGTTTTCTTTTGACAGTAGAGGTGATAACGTCCCTCGTTATGCAAATGAGCATCCCATTATTTAAACTCAGTGCAATGCAGGGGAGCTGTCAGCGGCGTCACATAAAAAAAAAATTAAAAAAATCCTCCATCTACCCTGCCTTTTTTTTCTCTACTTTCCCCTTCTTCTCTCTTCTCTCCTTTCTGAACCAGATTTCCGGCACCTGGCAGCACAAGCATCAGACATTGATGTGGAAGACGACACCGCTTCACCAAAAGACATGTCAGTCTCAGTCTCTCTATCACTCTCTCTCTTTCTTTTCTCGCATACACCCTTGCTCTCTTCCTCACTTGCTCATATTCTCTCCTTTGCACACTCCCGCACCCATACATGCACATTGTAATGCACTTCCTTTCGCCTTCTTTCCTTTTTTTTAAAAATCTTGCCTAACCTGAATCCATGTATTTATTGAGTAACATGCATGAGAAAGCACAAGAAAGCGCTAAACCCCTGAGGTGAGCGCAGCACATTGCTATGCACTTGACCTCTTTATTCGAGAGAGTAGGACGTTGATAATGAAAGGGCGTAATAGGAACATCCAGGGATACTGTAGCTCTTAGTGACAGGCTAAGGACTGTAGTAGTTCTAAACTGTAGATCTGTTGATTTGCAACAGAAAACACAGGCTACTAGCCCTACTTTGGCTAGCCATAGCCGAGTCCATATGCATAATAACACGCATTTAGAAAATATATTACATTTTTAAATAACATCACATTGATTATTATGTATATTGCTGTCTGACATAAAGTTCCATCACACAAGAATGGAAAACAAAGTGAGACAACAGAATATGAACAATGATGAAATGCATGACAAAAAACTTCCTGAGTTGATGGTTTGGAATACGCCCACTGATGGAAGAAATGAGATACAAACATAAATGCATCATTTGGCAGTTAGGACAACAGCCGGACTGCACCACCATAATAATAACAAGATCTAAAATAACTCTGTGGCAGCTCTAAAGAGGCTATCCAAAACATTTTAGCATTGCTCTGTGCAAACACACCCATCCATAGACAGAAAAACAAAGAGCTGCCCTCTGGAAGAAAACAAAGGAGGATGTTGTCAGACAAACTGGGATTACAAGCCAACACCAAGGCGCTTGGCACAAGACAGCCAGACAAGGATATCAATCAAGCTGGCGTACCTCAATCATAGGCTGACAGCATCCTCCCCTCCCAGTCTTTGTACTGAACACTACCGTGCGCAGGCATCGCTCCAAACAAGGAGGCGTTACCTCTGTGATCCCTGCCTCCTGGCCTCCACCTCCTCCTCGTTCCTCCCACAGCCTACTGAGCAGAGCAGAACCTCTCAATGTCAACAACCGCTGGGGCAACACCTTAGGCCTTATGTAACATTAACGCTAAGACTAAGCTCGTGTCCTGAACATTTAATCCCTGCTTTTGGCTTCCAGCACCAGCCAACGCTCCCTGAGGTGAGGCTCTGCTGCCGCTTAGCCCCGTGTCGGTGCCAACCCCCCCTTCCCCATCCATTCTCACTTTTTACCTCCTCTACTTCCTCCTACACAACGACACAAGTTCCCTTCCCTCCATCCCCACACCTCTCTCGCCACCACCCCCCACTTTTCCTCGCACCCGCCCCCGTCCCATATGAGTGCCAGGCAGCTCCTGGATAAGAACAGAGTACCCACCTCCTCATCGGGCTCCTTTCCCTCTCCTTCCGTCTCCCTCCCTTTGCGGTGGAGAGAGCACCACTTAACTTAACAGATTACCAGCGAATCACGCAATCCAATTTAGCCTCATGACGCCAAGACAGTGAAATGGAGGGAAATGTGGGAAACAAGCACTGCTTAGTGAACATGGTCAAGTGGCACAGGACAGTAATCCTTGGCAGGAATTTTTCGCAGGGGACTGACACTGACACCCGACCTTGAGAGGGCAAATGAGGTGAGAAAAAAACCAGAGGAAAGATGAAGACACAGAGCGAGACAGAAGAAAGAACTAACAAGCTTGTACACATTAAGCCAATTTGCTAATCCCAAAAGTGAGGCGTACGGAAAGAGGGAATGAGCTGCGTAAAATGAAGAATACACAAAAGCGTTTCTTGATCCTCTCTGTGGAGTCTGACTAATGGTGTGCCTGCATTCACACTAGCATGGTAACTGGATGGAGGCCGGAGCAAGAGACTGCTAAGGTCAGAGAGCACGCTGGCACCAAGCAGACAGAACGACAACGGTTGCTCCTCTGCTTGTTTTATATCCTGGGTCCCAACTTTCCATGCATTACACTGGAGAGGTGACAATGAAAGAGAAGCAGAGTAGAGAGAGGAACACAGAGGAGTGGAGAGAAGAGAGGGAAATGGAGTGAAGCATAAAGAGGGATCTTTTGAACAGGCACCAGGCCTCTCCAGGGGGAGGGGAAGAGCTGTATCCACGACCCTCCCATCTGTTAAGCAGACGGACGGAGAGAGACAGAGAGAGAGAGAGAGGGAGGGGGTGAAGGTTGGGGGAGGATGGGAGAGATGGAGAGGGAGCAGCGATTCAGCACATAGATCTAATGAGCATTCTCTCTCTCTCTCTCTCTCTCTCTCTCAGTGTGTCTCAGAAGTGGAGCTGAGAGGACGATGGGAACATATACACTCAGTGCACCACAAGGCTTGATTCTAGGTCGCCTCTCTCCCAAGTGTTTAGTCACTAAAAACTAATATACAGCACATGGCGCTTTTTCATATTCTAATAGACGGTCTGTAGGGTGCTTGTTAATGTGGTTTTGTTATTGAGGACAGACACTGAAGACGATTCATTTGAATCAAGGGGGCGGGGGGGGTACTTTACCTTGACTCATGTTCGGGGCTAATTCGTCACTTTGAAAGACAGCTGCAGAGCTTTACTTGTGAACAATGTACATGTATGCTAGTTCCAAGAACAAAAGTTGCACACAATCTCATCTCTCAGATTATTTCTGCATTCAGAGAATTTGTTTGACGGAGAATGAAACTGGCACGCCTGTCAATGCAACGTGCGTAGAATTCTGCTGATGCCGGTGTTCTCGAATCCTAATTCTACACATGTTATAGGAAATTGGGGAAGGTGATTTATCATGACAGGATTGGCGATGTTTTTCCAAGAAACCCCACCTCGGCAGCACAGCCTCAGCTCGTGGTACATCTGCAACACATTTGGTAATAGCATGTGTCCTGAAAAAAACATACATATACAGTATAACACCAGTATCCCCTATCCTCCTAGGAAATGTGGTTGTGAGGATTTGAAATAACATATTACACTGCAGTAAGTAAACCTTTTAGGAGGTGTATGGTACATTAAATAAACGCTCTCTCTTTTTAAATAAACTCCCATTTCCTTGAAGAGGAGGACGGGAAAAAAAAGCGCTTTAATACGGTTTTCCAAATACAATCTGAATGTAAGTGCACACTCTCAGTGCTCCATTTTTACTTGAGCATTTGGAGTCCTGTAGATTTTTTTGTTTTCCTCGAGAACATTTAAGTTTTTTTATTTTCAGACATGTGATTTTTGGAGGTTTCTTTTTCTTTTCGGAGGTTTTTGATGCAGCTATGTTATTGCATGTGCTGGTGTGAATGTGAACGTGTTTGCGAATGCGTTTTTGTGTGTTTGTGCTTTATTTGGAACTAGTGGTACACAGCACTTTATCTCCTGTCAGGATGGATGGAGACATACCAGCAGAAATGAGAGGAGGGGAAGGATCAAGCAAAGGAGCGAGTCGATGGCCAGGCAGGATGGGAACAGAAAAAAAAAAGTGTATCAGGTCTCATTGTGCCTCTAATGTCATTACAGGCAGTGACTCCTCTATGTGGCACGCCGCACTACCCATCTGTCAGAGCGAGATAGGCAGGGTGACGAATGGCTATCACTGCTACTTCCCTCAACCTCCACCACCCCCACCACCCGTTCTAATGTCTGTATCTTTTTCAAGTGCTGGGGGAGAGGAGTGACCTAAACCTGGGTGGTAGCCCATGCGTAGGTGGGCCTCTATGGCTCTGAATCTCAGAAGATATTAGGGCTAATTTAACATGTTAGCGGCTAAAGAGATTAGCAACATGTACATCTGGGGATTAGAGTGATAGCGTTGGATCATCTTATGTGTTCATTCCTTTTTCTTTTTTTCTTTTTTTTAATCCCACTGAGTATTCTCACTAAACTTGAATTTGAGAGGCTGTGTGTGTTCTCATGCGTGTGTTGGAGGATATGTCTTCACCTGTCTGTGTCTATTAGCGCATGGTTTATTTGGATCATTAGTGAGACAGAGACAGTTTCACATGTATTCTATTTTCAATTTCTATGTGCCTTTGAACTGAGACACCTGTCTATTGACGAGGAGGAAAGTGAGCCGATAGCCTGTGGTTGGCAAAAGTTTTCTACACTCTGTCAAGCACTCGTAAGTGTGCTTGACATCATGGAAGAAAATATATTGATATAAGTAGCAGCTCAAGTGCTACAAGATGAGCTTTCAATTTCTCGCCGACCCCAGTTCAACCAATTTCTCAACTTAAAACTTTGTACTTCAACTTTAAACTTAATTGATTTTCATACTAATGAGACTCTGCCAGCACTGCTTCCCCTCTTATCCTTCAATCCAACAGCTCTGCCCCAGGGGCTTGGAGGACAGAGAGACAGGAAACACACACACACACACACACACACACACACACACACACACACACACACACACACACACACA
>JBBPCS010000386.1:15633440-15651189 GCA_037974645.1 Hollardia meadi
ACACACACACACACACACACACACACACACACACACACACACACACACACACACACACACACACACAGAAAGACAGACAGACAGACAGACAGCTCAGCGGAAGGATGTGACATTAGCAGGCACAGACAATCAAAGGTGCTAAAGGTGCTTCCTTCCCTAAATTACGCTGTTCACGGAGTATAACTCAAGAATCAAAATCCAATCGCCAACAGTATGTTTGCATGCAAATAAACAGAAGCAATACGCTTTCTGACCAAAAAAATACTTTAGGCCTCACTTGAGGTCCCTAAAACGTCGCTTTTGCTTTATATGGCCAAATGCCAGTATACTATATATTTATACTGAAACTCTTAAACATAAGAAGAAAATAAAGACTTTATTGTAGACATTGTAAAACATTGACAGGGAAACTGGGTTGAAAAATTAAGCGTATTAAAAAATGTCTTGTTTGTTCTGCCTCAATATAAACTCCAGTCACATTTGAATAAGTTTAAGGGATTGAACTTTGCATATTTTGGGGTACATACATCCTTGCAATATCATAAAATTAATTACAGCATTAAGAGTACATTACTAAGTACTTTTTATACTTTTTTTTACTGCCAATTCATTCAGCACCTAAGCTGTACTTTCCATTGCAACAGCAATAAAACAGAAATTTCTTAACAAAACCTAGAGTCCGATCTGAATGCATCTGTAATTTTAGAGAAAAAAATAATGCTTATTAATTTCCTGTAGTGTGTGAAACACTTTCTGATTGTGAGGTCAAATCTAATATGATTAATTCAGGGTTGTCCCAACTGTAGTGTGATAGTATCAGGTAGTAATGATTGGGTAGAAATGAAGGGAGAAGAGTACACAGCCCTGCCCTTCGTTTGGGCAGCTGTACGCCTCACTCAGCACCAGCAAACAGGGGCCTTGGGCCATCAGAGCCGCAATGGAGACAGGTAACCATCCGTCAGAGCCAGTGTGGAGACAGGTGAGAGCCATCTTTCCATGGCCCATTGCTGACTTCCCCAAGGACAAAATGACTTGACATAATGCGTCAAACCCACTCTTTGACTGGAGGCCAAGGACTGTAAAGCCCCAGCTGCCAGGCCAATGGCAGACGAGCAAGAGGACACACATGAAAGTGAGGCGAAGCTACACAGACAGGGATAGGGAGGAAGAGTAGCTGTCATAGTTAAAAAGGCATTCCCTGTCGATTGTCAGCAGCTTTGTGTTGTGACAGTGGCACAGTGAGTGATAAACAAATAAACTTAGAGGACCACAATGACAAACTTGCCACACACGTACGCTGGTGCTAAGCTGGAAAAAATGGTATCAGAAAAAAGGAGAAGAAAAGAAAAAGCAGAAGCATAGCCGAGCCACAATTTGGAGAGGCCCCGGAAAGGCTGGAATGAATCACCATTTAGTCTTTCCATGGCACGAGCCGAAGGAGTGGCAAAGGACACATTTAAGAATGAAGTAGAGATAATAATAAATAAATAATAGACAAAAAAATAAATAATCAATGTCCAAGGTGGAAACCGGATAGATGGGCAGAAGAGGAATAAAGAGAGGTAGTGAAATGGTTTTTAATATGGAAGTGGTGCAAATTGTGGTGATACACACATCTGATGTTTAAACACAAATAACTTCACTTAAGTTTCACTTTATCAACATTTCCACAGTTTCTTTCACTTCTTCCTCTCGTTCTACCTCTCTGTCTCACTGTGTCTGCCTCAGAGCCATCGTAAAGTCATTGACAAAGCTCTGCCGCAGGTCATGTTTTCCAGTGAGCGCAAACCACTGTCTCAATTCACATGTCGCCCCTGTGCACCACAGGTCCCAGGTGTAACCAAGTGCTGACACTGAAGGGACGGGAACAGAAAATGAACACACAAACAAGTGGGTGTCTAGGTGCACAGATAACTAATTCCCTGCTTATTTATTATGTTCATGAAACAAGCAACACCATAATGAACAATGCAGTGTGATTGCAGTATAAACCCTTCAATGAGCGTATTCCAGCCCCCACAGGAACAGCCGGGAGTCATGTCACTAAGAACACAAAGCACTGACATATTCACCCAATTATGTTCCCTGCCGAGTATGACAATGTCTCAGGATGTTAGCAATGTTCTCCATTGGGGGAGAGGAGGGCAGAGAATGTGTGTGTGTTTGTGTCAGAGGTTTGAAATGGACGCTAAGGCCTCATTGCTGCGAAGGCCACACTTATGTTCAAGCACAGCAAACTTCCCAGCAGTCGTGTGCCCCAACTCCCATTCCTCTGCCTACTCCCCCACCCCGCACTCTATCAACACCAAAAATCTTGGTTAAGACGAACTGCTGATGATTTCATCACATCCCCTCACCCCTTACTCTTTCTCTTTGCCACAGCATTCTAATCACCCTAATTAAAAGCTTTGTTCATTTAGAAATCTCTGATGACAATTTGTTTCACTCTACCCTACAGCAGTGGTGGCTGTGAAGAGAGGAGAATTAAATTTGATCTTCTGACAGCAATTATTAAATGCTCCCTCCTGGCCCCAATTAAGGCCCGCAGGCTAATGCTAACGTGGCTAGCCCTCATGCAACCACGACACTTCCTTTTTCTTCACCAGCTTCATTTTGTCACCCTTTTAACAGCACGTATGTGTGAGTGTGTGCATGTGCATTTCCATAGCCACTGAGTTGGGTATGGAAATGTGTGCTTGCTTATGGCTCATTATCTGTTTTGCATACTTGCTGATGGGAAAACCGCACAAAACATGATTTCCTTTTTTGGCTGTTTTGTAGAAACTAAGTCAGCATGTGGGGATGGGCAGATCTACGGGGAAGTTGTGGAATTTACTAGTTTCCCTTGGCTTGCTTTATCAGCAAATGTATACATCCACAATGATACTATTACATTAAGTGATTATTTTTGAAGTTCTGACCGAAACAAGCAAATGCTGAAGTCGCTAAACACTGGTGATCTCCTCTACCTCGCTACTGCTAAGACTTGTGATAAGTACATCAATAAAACAGACACTTGTCATAATTAGCATCACTGTGTACTGCGCTGTGAACATGTTCATGCCTTAAAGGGCCAAACTAACGCTTCAAAAGGAAAAACGTTTCCAAAGACTACAAATTATTAACAGTTAACACTCTACAGAACACTGTGCCTATCCCTGTCGCTGTGACACTCAAATGGTATTATGTGTCATGGTCGCAGCCTTGCTGAGCTTAAGTGAGAGCCACAGCATCACTATGAGTCTATGCACAGCATGTGGGTAATTTGCAGAGAAGTAGAAGGTTGCACACTTCAACAAGGATGTCCTTCATAGATTCGACCTTCTGTTTTTTTTTTTTTTCCCTTCCTCTGGTCCCTGTGCTCTGCTAGGAAACCGAGTAACCTAGATCGCAGAGTAGGGAGAGACAAAGATTGTGACAGAGAGACAGAAAGAAGGAAAGACAGGGGGAGAAAGACTGAGCAAAAAGAAGCAGTAGGACACTTGAAAAGAAAAAAACAAACAAACTTGACAAGGATGATGTCAGGTTCGCACCCTTCTTTTCAGGCAACCGCAAGCTGATTGTGCTGATTATTGGTTAGCATTGTTTCCCTGTTGACGCCGCGCATCATTAAAGGTTGTTCCACTGTTAGTGTTTGTTTAAGTAAGGCTGACATAGTGTTTCCAGGCACTTTCTCTTCACCACAGACAGTCAAGAAACTGTAATTTATGTTACTCCTTCAAACATAAAGAAAGCTAATGAAATCAAAATGCAAGCTGCATTAAAAAAACTTATCACACAACATGTACATGAGGCTTAGACACATGAATCGTTTTGAGCACATAGCCTGAACTGCTCTCACAGTGCTTTACAGTTCCCAGGGGAGAGCTGGTGGCGGGGTACATGAGGTGAAAGGTTGTATGGATTGTGGAGAGTGTGTTGTGGCATACGGTACCTACAGATCACCCTCTGTTTAGGGGAGTGGCCCCACCAAGGCCAGAGCCGGGCCAGACCCAGCCCAAGCCTTTCATTAGTCATCGGCTGGGTGCCGCACTTCTTTTTGGAGTGGTTAAGGGGGGAACCAGCGAGGGTCTGGCAGTTCCACTGTACTCCACTCCCAGCACCATCACAACCCGACCTCATCAAAGCGAGCACTCGTAATTTGTCACAGAAAGCAGCCAATTAACATATGTTAAGGGAGGAGGGACGGCGAGAAGAAGGGCGGAGAGGAGGGGAGGGCGAGTGAAAAAAAAGATAGCGTATGATTAAAGAGTCTGCACAGCTGCACAAAATCAAGATGGCAAAGAGAGGTTTGAAAGAGACCTCAGACCCAGTAATCTGATAAAGCTTACTGTTACTTAACCCCCATAAGCAAGAGAGAGAGAGAGAGAGAGAGAGAGAGAGAGAAGGAGAGAGGGAGGGAATGAAATAATAGACACAAACAAATATTAAATTACTGCTGTGAAGCTACAAGCTTTGGCAGAGTGCCTCTGCTCTCAATATGTGGCTACAGTGAAGGCCACTGTATCACATGGAGATGACCCCTCTCGCCAAAGCATTACTGCTGTTTGACCATGCTCTATTTTTAGCCCAGTGCTCACCATTATGCTTAACATAGTTTACAGTTGGGCTCAAATCTGCCAGTAACTTTTGGGTTTTAAAAAAAAATTACTTTTTTTTAAGTAAAAAAGAAAAAGAAAAAGGAATGCCTGGTGCACCAGAGCAATTTAGTTCCTTTTCTACCAAAACAAAATGCGTTTTTTTCATTTTTCATTTATTTTTCTGTCAAAAAGTCTCAGACAAGTTGCTTACATTCTGACTTGTTTGTTTGCTTTCAAATCCTTGTTCCTCATGGTTGGTTTTTAACATGCTGCGTGCGGTTATTTATGCATGTGCACACGCCTGTGTGTGTGTGACTGCATGTGTGTATGTGCACTTATGTGTCTGTTATTGTTGAAGTTGTTGTTGTAGGAACATCTTGTGAAGTGAGTTGTGTGATATTTTGCCTTGTTGTTGGATACGGTGGCAGGCTGAATGCATTAGCAGTGCACGCCGGTGCCATTCTGTGTTCTGTCGTCTCTCAGCCACCTCTGCCTTGTCTCTCTACAGCGACTGATCACACGGGCTGACAAGCAAGTTTGGGTCGTCATCTGCCGCACCATCCTTCGCTACGTGGGCTCCGACTCTTTTAGTGAGCAAAATAAGAGAGGCGGAGAGGAAGCTTTAAACAAATTTGAGTGATTTTGGAATCGAGCGTCAAGTCGTGGGGAAATCCCCCCGAACAAAAAAAGGCAGCAAACTTGAACAATTCTGTATTCCAAATACAGTTATATGAAAATAAACCTTATTATTATTATTATTATTATTATTATTATTATTAATAATAATAAATTAAGTATTTTGACTGAAAACAGAGATGAAAATGGAAAATAAAACCACAAATTGCATACCCTACACTATATATATAAATCATGACTGTTTCTTTTTTCCCTCCTCTTCCTCTCTCTTGCACTCTTATCCTTGCCATCAAGCATCAATCGTTATTTATTTATTTTTTTGCTATTTGGGAAGTAAAGGGCTAGAGTGGAGGAGCGGAGGAGTGAAGGAGAGGGGGATGGAGGGATGGCGGACAGAGGGGGCGGCGGCGAGTTGTGTTTGGTTCACAAGGCTCGCCGATTGGTTGAATTTTTATCTTCTCCTCTCCTCTGTGTTGCGAGCTGGTGGTTCAGTGAAGGACCTGGCTGCCTGGAGTCCCCCCCCCCCCGCCTCCCTCAAATCCCTCTGCTGCGCGCACAGCTGCAGCGTTCACATAACCTCGCCTGCCCCCTCCTACTCCCCCACCTCCACCCCCAACTAATGATAGCAGAGCACGTCCCCTCCACAAGGCAACAGCTTTTTCCACTTCATGTACATGCACGCATACACACAAGCATCGGACACACGCACAGACTAGTGGGCACAACACATGCCTTTTCCTTCTCTTGGTTCCTTCCCCTTCGTTTTTCTCATATCATTCAATTTCTTCCCCTTCTCTTCACCCTGAGAAAAATCCCCTAGCCTTATGACCCAAAGAAGGCCTGAGAACGTACCCCCCCGCCCAATACACACACACACACACACACACACACATAAACACACACTAAACCCACCCCTAAAACTCCAAACTCCCTTTTTTCTCCCTCTGTACAACCCTGCACAGCAAGTGACCTGCATCGCAGCTGTGTGTGGGAATTTGTATGGGTGGGTGGGTGGGTGTGTTTGTCGGAGCGTAGAGTGTGTGAATGTATGCATTTGCACATACCTGCGCACGTCAGTGTTCACACCACGTATGCTGCATAACTGCATGTGTTATACATTTACTTAATGCACATATTTCTGTTGTGTGTCTATGTAAGCAGAGGAGGGAGGGAGGGAGGTGAGGGCAGCTCTGGGCTTCTGCTGCGCCTACTGTGCATTATCCCAAATAAACAACTCATTACACGTGTACTTAACCAAGGGGAGCTGGCGAGCAGTGGAAGCTAATCCCCGTTATCGTTCCCAGCGTTTCTCTTCCGATTAGGCTACAGGGAAGAGGAGCCCAAGAAGGTAGGCTGCTCAGTGCAGGAGGAGGAAGAGTGAGGAGGAGGCGAGAGGGAGAGAGAAGAAAGAAAAGCATTTGAGTTAACTTCCCACAAGAGCCTTTCTTACTTATAGTATCCCTTCTCGCTATATACTTCTCGCTCCCTCTCCCGCTACCCTCTTGCCTTCTCTCCTTCCTTTTCCCTGTGGATTCTGCACTGCTCTTCCTTGTTTTTCGACCATCGCTCAGAACTGGGTCATCGACAGACTGCGCGGCAGCATTTTGAAGAACATGGGAGGTAAAGAAAAAAAAAGCGTTCTTTCTATGAGAACAATCCAAGGCTTTTTTAACAAGTCGCCTGCTTATCAAATTAAGCTGTCAAAAGCACATTAATAACATGCAGCACAATTCCCTTCACAGAGAAAGAGAGAAAAAAGCACATTAGGGGAAAAAAAATTCTCTTTCGCCGTGTAAAGAGACAGTCCACCAAGGGCAGTAAAGCTTTGTCAAAGATTTCTCTTTCTATTTCTCCTTTCTGTCCCAGTCACCAATATGATTATGGGGCCTCGATGATGAGGGGCCAAGATGTAGAGGGCGACTCATTTAGAGGATGAACAGCATCCCGGTCGAAGCTTAATGTGTGCCGTTTTTCCCGTTTCTACTATACAGACTCAACTTGTCAGTTAAAGAGATAAAAGAGCATCTCAGAGTGAAAATGTCAATTCAAGACCAGATAATTACATGGTTCACTGGAGGAATAAGCCCAGTAAAGGATAACAGGGATAACATAACTGAGACATCAAACAATAGCTTGACCCTGGATAATCTGAACCTTTTCACAAATAAGTAACTATTGGATATATACTGTATGTTGAAACGTAAACAGGCATCTGCTTTCAAGCCTAACATCATTATAAATCAAGCAATAATTTCTTCACACATTCTTTTTGATTGAGGACTCCGTGACTCCAAAATGTGGAGCCCTAACATCCTGTAAGAAAGTGAGAGCAGAATGTGAGCAAAGAGAGAAAGTTAACACTCTCAGTGCCGTTCACATGGCATATGCCTGAGACGCAGAAATGAAATTAACAAGACACCCCGGCACACAGATGGCAGAGAGGAGAGAAAACCACCCGATGACCTTACACTTACAGACTAAGTGTCTAAAAAACACAGTTCTCATTTTGAAGACATTCTATTGTGTTGACACTCTACTCGGGAAGCCTTATACTCTGCTTAGTATTTGTAAAAAGAAATGTACTAATCTGCACTTTCCACAGTTTGACAGTGTCAGCTGGGCTGCTCACGCTGGACCGCAAGCCCGTTTGTGTTTTACTCCAGAGACTGATTTTCTCACACCCTCAATTTGAATCCCATCTCGTTTGCTCGGCCCCCCGAGGGGGCTGCTCTGTCGTAGCCCAGAGTGGGCCGACGGTGGATGGATGTGACGTGGAGGCCCTGGGACTCTGCTGGAGGGAGGCTGCAGCCACGACAGGTATCCCCCCACACTTCCTCAGCTATTTATAAAACCATGAGTCCAGCACAGGGCCAAAAATAAGACGGAGGCCATTTTTATCCCAAATAATAAAGGTGGCTCACTTCTTTACTCCCACAGTTTAATGCACACACATACACCCAGGAGCAGAAAAAAAAAATATCCATGCACGCCACACAAAAATTAAGAATAGATACCAGCAAAGTGAAAAACTCCTCACCAGACAATGAAAGCGTGCTCAAACGTACACATCAGCACGCGCATGCAAGCGCGCGCGCACACACACACACACACACACACACACACACACACACACACACACATGCACAGCAGACAAAAGTCAATATCAAGGCTGAGCTATTTCTAGAGAGAGCACTATTTAGGAAGTGTGGGCCGGGTGCCAGTATTCTCCTCAGTATCGTCTGGGCGTCATTGCACTGCTGCTGTTATACAAACTCACCTCTTTCCTCTCTCACCGGCTCCTCACCATTTCCACCCAACCCCTTGTTCCATTGTCAGTGCCTTCTCTCTCTCTCTCCCTCTCTCTGTGTTTCTCTTCTACACACACAAGGTTATTTGTTTTTCCACTGGGTCGAACCACAGTGCCAGGTGAAAGCATCTATTGGCGGGATAAAAAGAGTGGCTGGTATGAGATCACAAGGCCCCACTCTGCCCAGCAAACCTTGAAGTGAAGCGCTGGGCTGGAGTTTCAAACAAAGTGCCCCCTCATTCATTATACATGCAACTGCACTGAAAATCTTCTTCCGCAACACCATATCTTCTCTCTCTCTCTCTCTCTCTCTCTCTCTAGGCTGCTCTCGTTCTCTTCCTCCCTCTCTCCTCACATCGTTCCTCACCCTTTTCTCTCCTTTTTTTTTTCCAGACAGAGCATCCATAAAGTATGAATAAAATTAATGACATCACGAGCTGTACTTTGGAAGAGCCACTGTAGGAAAAAGCCATACATCACGGGGCCAGAAGGAGCCGGGACCAAAGAAAAGTAGGAAAAGAAAAAAATGACCGAGTGAGGAGAAAGGGGTGTGTGTGTGTGGGTGGTGTTGCTTCACCCTTCTCCACCCAAAGGGCTCTTCATTTTTTGCTGTATGTTATTGTGTGTTATGAAGTATTATTTCAGACACGCTTTAGCTGAAAAGTTTAATTTTTGCTCTCTTCATGTAGCAGCAATACATCCGTTTCTTTTTCTGACTTTCGTTGTCCTGCCTTCTCCTTGACTTGCTTTGGTCAGCAGATGTGTGTCAGCGTTCAAAACAGGTCTGTGCTGCGCATTCTTTTACAAGCTAGCCTTTGGTGGTGGGAATGACACAGATGACAGTGGAAAAGAACACTGGTGTGGACTTTGGCAAGACACCGCCTGGTTAAGCTGTGTGCTCTGCAGAAGAGGGAGAGCACTGAGCGTGGATTCTTATATAGCTGTTTCTCGACTTAGATGGTGTTAACAGCATTTTCAACAGCCCGGTCCCCGCGGAGTTGAACAGCGAACCCCCTGATGTCACAGACTTTGCCCTGATATCTGAGACTCTATGGTGAAAAAATAAGTGTCGTGTTTAAGACTGTAATATTCCTCCTTAGAGCAGAAATAAAGGAGATGGATGTATCAATGGCGCAACCTATTATTGGCAATTTAGCTTGAAACCGTCTCATCACAAGAGCAACATCACTCAAAAGCCTGACTGGGTAAAATTCAAGACTTCATTGCTCTGAATCCAGCGTGAACACAAGATCTGCTAAAAAAATACGAGATAGTGACGTGCAGCTCAGCGGCGCCGATTGTGGCAGCTGAGTGAGAGCAGCGGTTTCAGATGGATGTGAGCTTGTGTGAGGCCAAGGCACAGAGCTACCTCTGTGCGTCTCACCGGACTATGTTGCAGAATGACTCGGCTATGTTGCAGTCATGACAAAGATAAATTACATCCACTGGAAAACATTTCGAGATTTTTTTCCCCCTCGCTCTCTCCCCTTCTCCACACCTCCTTTTTTTTTTGCCATTGGGTGTAGTCCAAATGTGTGCCACACTAAAGGGAGATGACGAGGGGGGTTCTCTCTGAAAATATATTAGGGGGTAAGTTGCCCCCTCACCGTTCACAGGTCAGGCACTGTGTTTTATGATGGAACACGCTTTCTGTCGCTAGATTTATACACATGAAGAGCAAACACTTCTCCCTCAAACTAACCTGAAAACTCACCGAATGGGATTCCCAGTTAATTCTGGATTTACCACACAACAGCAGATATACACTGTATGTGGTATTAGAAACTGGATCGGGAATAAAACTTTAAAACCTCACAGGAAGGCAACGAAAGTGTCTGGTGGGGAAGGTAATGAGATGTAATGTAAATGTAATGAAAACTCTCATTTCAACTTTTAAGTCTTGATGCTGACGCATTCAGTCTAATCTGAACTGTGCAATGTTTAGACAAAAAAAAAAATCCAACCTCTATTCTACTCTAAATGTTTCTCTTTGTCTTATCATTCAAAGTCCTCTGCTCCCTGCACTCCTCCAGCATTCTCGCCTCCCAGGACTCTCTCCCTGTCCAAATATTCCAGGGAGCAGGCCTCAAGTATGGTGAGGTGTTCTGGGTGTCTCTTTAGGTGGGCTGCAGCTGACGAAATGACTGTGTGGTCAGCAGTGCTGAGCACAGACCACCCAGCAGGCAGCTGCTGCCATAATGACCCACAGGCCAGGCAGGAAACAGGAAACAGGAAGAAGAAGAAGGCAGGACATCCTGTTCATCTAGATCAGCGTGTTGAGCGTGACATCACGAAAGCATCACTGTTTAATAAAGAATAGCTGATCAGCGGCTAAATATTTCTGTCGCTCTCCTCTTAAGTCGCCTCGGCTTAAATACATTTTCTCTCTCTGTTTCTGTGCATCCGTCTTCTCAGTTTGCCTTTTCAGCACTCACACTGACACTGTTTTCCAGACTGCTCCATCATCCAAGACATCAAATCCGACCCTTTTCAGCGTGAGAATAAAGGAGAAAAAGAAATACACGCATTTTCATCTGAATATACACCAGCGACAACCTCACAAAAAAAAAAAAAAGCACAAACATTCCGACGCGCAAACAGACGGAGACAAGGCACAAAAGTTGAACGCACATGCACACACACACACACACACATACACACATCTCCCAGACACACAGCACATACTGACAGACAAACACACAAAGAAACAGCAAACACAAAGCACAGCACAGCCAGAAGTCTATTTTATGCAGAAATATTCTAAAGTGTGTTTTACAATACAATTAAACATCAAAGGCTGATATATTCCTCTGTGATCTTTAACACCCCAGTGAACAAACCCCACACACCCCCATCCACTTACAGCATACAGAGAAAGTTGCTGAACGTCACCGCTAATTACTAGATAGAGACAGAAGAAGACTTTGCATCATTATGCAAAAACCAGGACATATTCAAATATATGCATTCAATCCACCCTAAACCATTCAAGGACTGCGTTATTTACTTTAGATTATTATTTTTTTTTTTAGGTTTTATGGGTAATTGCAGATCTTATGAAGATATACAGACAGAGCTCCTAAGGCAAAAGAAGGATTCGGGTAAACACTTCCAACCTGCACAACAAGACAATGAGAGGGAGATCATTTCAAAATGAGTAAATAAACACATGGTGAGGTTAAGCCCTTCGCTTTTCATTAGTATTATAAAAAAATGTCTGAAAACGAAAAAAGGAGACTTTTACTCTGTAGCAAAAAAGGGAACACCTGCCTTGTGCAATAAACAAGAATACAAGCCCTTGAGTTATTATAAAAGTTAAGTGTTTTCATCTGCTTATGAGCAGGGAAGAGAAAAAGTTATTCTGAGCAAAATGGTTTAACGTTTCCACATTATTTGTGTCAGATAAATTTAGTTTTAAAAAAAAGAGAGCTTATCTTTATTCCATCCCATTTGGATTTTAGGTGTTCACTGTAGCATTTCAAGTACATAAACCAAAGTACGCAGCTTTATTTACAGGATACACAGCATATGTCTCTTGACGGTTTAAGATATTATATGCTGAGGTAAATATGATTCTCTACAATTGGCTCTTATATTACCTTCCCGTTGGAGCCAAAGGGCATGAAGTCCAATTACAGCACTTCAATATCTAGCTGCAGATCTTGCCAACCTGCAATCTGCAAATGAGTGTTTTACTGATGTTTAACTGAGCAAACTCTGCAAACTCCTTCCAAAATATTTGAAACCATTAGTGGAAAAAAAGGAAAAAAAAACTTTAAAGCATAGCAAAAGGGGCCATTAAATTATTTGCTTAAACATAAACGCTTCTGATGTTTCCATTAAGATTACTGTTTTCATAGATATGGTTTTCCAAAAGGAGGAAATCTTGAAATGTGCCTTCTGTTCAGTATTATATGTCTCTCCTCTGATGCAGCACAGTGGTGTACTTTACTCCTTTTTTTTTTAAAGATGCCAGCTTGATAGCACATATTTAATGTTCACAGATTAATGAGCATTATATTAGACATCTATTATTTAAGATATAAGCAACAGTCCATTCTATGCTGACTTTGTCTGAGCACTTTTAAAACTCATGGCAAAATCCTGACCATGGCACACAATGTGTCCCTTTCCTTCACTTAACTAAAGCTTTACTGAGCCCCTGGTGTACAGCAAAGTGCCCTGAAAATCGGCTCAATGCCCTGGCCAATCACAGGGACACGTGACCTTCTAATCCCTCTCTGTGAGAAGGGTAAGAGTGTGTTGTCACTGTTGGTTTTGTGAATCAGCGCCCAAAATCCCAAATGATTTGTCAAGAGGGAGACGTCTTAAGAGAATAAGAGAAACAAAAAGCAGCGCAGCCCGGTTAGTGTGGGCGTCAGTGTGTGCATGTGTGTGACAGAGTGTGTGTGCGTATAAAAAGACAGAGAGGGAGAGAGAGAGGGAGAGAGAGAGAGAAGAGCATGCTTTTTTTTCTATGCATTTGTGTGTGTTTGAGGGTGACTGCATATGTGCGTGCGTGCGCGTGTGTGTGTGTTTGTACAGGGTCTCTGAGATTACAGAGCTTGGCTGACAGAGTCCTCTGTGTGTAATCGTGGGTCCACATGCGAGCGCTCACCTTCTTCTGAGCGGATTAACCTAACACTAAACCCCAAGAGAGCAACAGGCCAGACAGGCCACACAGAACAACTTCATTGACGATGGGCAGATGAGGGGAGGCCATGTGTAAAGTCCTGTTGTAGATTTATACACTTTTATATATTTTTTATCATGAGTATACAAAACAGCACAGAGGGCTATAAAAAGTAACGGGACACTACATCCTATTAAAACATAATAATGTATCTCATAATAACATTGTACACACGTTATATAGGCTGTCTTTTTTTTTTTTTTTCCAAATTGAACTGTGAAAAGCAATCAAGCAGTACATGACTGAATGCATGCAGTACGCTTTTCACAAAGTAACAAATTAGGTTGATAAGCTGTAGCAGACAGCAACACTTTATCACTTCATTTAAAAATTTTATTTTTTACTTTTACAAGTGCTCACTAATAAACCGTATTTCAAATTTAATAGTTCTTCTAAATCTCAAAATGTGCTGTGAATATAATATCCGTTTTATTAATTTGGAGAAGCTGCAGCTATCTCTACATCGCATTTTTTTTTACACTTTTTAAATGGACAGTATTTCAGTGATTTAAGTAGCTGTTTAGCTTTTTAACAAATTCTCAAGAATATGGGTATAGAGATTTACTTATATTAATGAGCATGATTTAAATGCACACTGCCCAGTCAGTTCCAGTCAGTCGGTTTAAATTTAAATGAAGTGTCCTGGAGTCATTTGAAATTTTATAACCATCCTCAGTTCATCTTCACTTTTTTTTTTTTTTATCACTGGGCCTCATAACTACCCTTTAAGTACAACACAAATATTTTATTTGGAGAGCTGCAGCCTTTGAAAGTTGTCACAGGTTAATTATGGTGTCATTATTATTCCTCACTCACTGCAACAGGTTTAATTGAGCCACAGGAGACTGAACTAAAATCACCTTATAAATGTATATAAAAGAAATCACTCTTGCTGTAATGAGATAAGTGTAAACTGTCTCAATCACAAAGTCACAGAGAACAAATTACAACTCAGCCTCAACACGCACCAAGCCTTCTATCAAACACTGATTTACAGTAGTTATCACTGTGCCCCCGGTCTGCATGAATAAACGTTCAAACAAACTGACAAACTGGGCTCTCCTGTTTTGTTTTGTTTTTTAATGTTTACATCATTCAATCTTCTTCCATATATTTATAGAATTTGCTGATGTACAGGTTATCCTGATTTAATGTCGCCTATAATAACACAGGGTAATAGTCCACCTCAGTTTTTATGTTTAAATAACTGGTAAAGAATAAGATAAAGTTAGGCAATGTTACATGTGATGCGTTCCCCCATATTCTGCTGCTTTAATGAAGCAAATTATCTTTTTTTTTTTTTAAACTTTAAAACTGTATGAATTCCCCCCAATTTTCTTTGAATGAGTTTTAAAAAAAAGTTTTGTATTATATCATTTGGTAAAACCTGCAGAACTGTACACATAAAGTAGGTTAAACACTTCATTTTAAACTAGTAATGTAACTTTTCCTGTGCCATCCCACAGCGCAGAGAGTCGAACTGTATCGCGTTAAGAAGGGCAGCCTGTTCAGTAGCTGGGGCTTTTTGCGCATGCATGTAGACATGAGAAAGCTCCACAAGGTCGACACAACTGTAACACTGCCCAAAACACGACACAGACTCTGCTAATTGACCATAAACTGCTGTTTGATGTCAGCCTGTGAGTGTACGACATAGTTGTCACCGGCATAAGTCGATTAGGGTCACAACAAATCAATAGACGCGGTTAGCCTACTACTTTGTTGGGGAGGCAACGCGCATCAAAACAGACGCCCTCCCAAGTTTCCCCCTCTGGAAGATTAAAAATAAAAAAAATAAATGACATATGATGAAACGTGTCTTGTGTGTGCAAGTGAGTGGCAAGTGGCGTGAGCGCTGTACTTACTTTATTTCGCGAGAAATCTTGTCCGGGTGAAGTGAAAGACACAACAAGCGGTCCGCCGGGTTTTGGCTCCGGCCGATTGACAGGAAGGTTGAAGCCGCTGCTTGATGGTGACGGACTTCGCCAAGACGCACTTAAAATCCAGGAGCGCCACTTAGCAAAGGACGTCGCCGGGAGGGGAAAAAAAGTAACCTAACAGTACGTGGAGTCTCTATAATGTCAGAGAAAACTACTCTCTCTCTCCCTCCCTCTCTCTCTCTCTCTCTCTCTCTCTCTCTCTCTCTCTCTCTCTAATAGGACAGTGTCTGCTCAGGAGGCGGCGGCGAGGACGCTTCGCCTGGTCTCTCTGCGAGGTGCCGGTGAGCGGAGAGGGACCTGGTGAAGCGGCAGAGCTGCGATGGTGGTGGTGGAGGTGGTGCTGGTACACTGCTGGACGTCTGGAGCTCGGTGTTGATGTTGATGTTGAGAGGCTGTGTCTGTTCCTGCCCACAATCCTGACCGAGTCTTTCCCCAAACCCTCTCCTCTCCCAGAGTGCGAGGAGAAATAATCGATTTTTTTTTCCCCTCTCTCTTTTTTTTGGACTCCTGAAAAGGGGGCGGGCTCACATTTCCCAACTCTACTTTAATGAAAAACGCACGGCTCTTAATGTTTTATTATCGCTCCAGCCCCGATAGAGTGGACGCGCAATTAACTGCTCAGAGAGGACCACTAGAAGAACATAAAGGGGAACGTGTGCTTTAACCAATGAACCAACGGAGAGCACGTTGCGCATCTGTAGCCGACTTTAGACAGCTAAATCCAAAGCGCCCCAAAGTTGATGTTTTTGTGTGGGACGACTCAGTTTTAATCATGCAAAGTATGCTTAAACTGAAGTCAGACTCACCCCCCCTTAAAAAAAAAATAAAAAAATCAACAGGATATACAGCAAATCTCCTGGATCAGTTTTACTTGTTTTTATAAAGTAAAGGCAAATCTCTCCACTGAAAACTTGCTGTGAAGACAAAAAGAATTATATCTTGTTTTAAGGAGAGGGAGATTTTAAGATTTACTCTGCGTCTAAAGGATTCTTGTAGTGCGGTAACAATAAAAAGTAGGATCAACTCACACATTCGAGCCCCATGTAACACCATCATTCAACTCTCAACAGATGATTTCTTCTGTGCAACACGAATGCTGCCTCCTCACTGCAAATTTATCCACCTCCTGCACGCCGCCAATCATCCTGCAGCACCCAGCTATCTCCTGCAGATAAGCCCTGACACAGACAGTAAGCATGGGGGAATTACCAAGCCTTTATCTGTCCAACCAAATGATTTCAAAACATCCACTCTATTAGTGTGAAGATAACAATTAGAACAGCAAGTTTGCCACTTCAGATAAGACACAGACAGGCAGCGCAAAAGGCTTTCTGTACAGAGATGTATCCCAGATAGGCCTTGTAATACGGCGGCTCTATTATACTCACATTATATGGGTGCTGTATCATTTTAAAGGCTTTTAATGGTTGTCTTGAATGAAGCCTGTTATACTCCAAGACACCATCAGGTCCCACTCTTGAGTTTTCATTAATGCATCCTCAGAAAAAGAAAAAAAGCTATAGGTTTTGATTGACGTGGGCTTGATGTCTGTTAGCAATATTTTTTGGATGGTTCAAGTTTTAGTTGATAATTTAATCATTTCCCTGCTAAAAAATAAAAATTAAAGCCCCTTAAATGTTCCTCGTCAGGAAATCCACTTCTAACCCTTTAATAAACTTTCTGGTCTAAATGCAGACAGTGAAGCATTTCCCTGACAAGCTTAGCTTAGCAGTACATGCCTGTCACTGCCGACTGCATGGAGTGTAAGTGGACACCAAGCAGCACCCTAATCTTTCCCTTCCTTTGAAGTTCACCTGTGAAGCATAAGCCATGTATGCAGCCAGCCACCCAGTCAGTCAGTCAGTCAGTCAGTCAGTCAGGGTAGGAAATGGCGGAACATGAAATCAGTTAATAAATAAATCAAGCTGCCTAATCTGCTTGACGGGGCGGACATTACAGCCTGTAACTGAAGCCGCCGGTGTCTGATGACTCGGGATACCACCTTCACATCACCTGACCCTTTAATCTTTAATAGCATTTCCTCTGGCCCTCAGACCCCCCATAATAATCAATAAGGTGTAGTCTGTTAGAAACAGTGGGTTCATAAATGCAACATGGCAGATATCAGTGGCATCACATGTCAGCATGAATGGAAGATGCAGATTTGACACCCTTTAACAGACACAATTCCTTTCTTTCAGACCTCTGATCAACTACTACTGGCAATTGCATTGGATAGGTCGCTTACATATGGTCACCTATGGGTGCCTGCAAGATCATACGTACCACGTTCAATGTTCCTTCTTCTGCTGCCTTGCGTGCCCTCCGTCCCGTATAGCTTTATATGCTGCTGCTGAGGTCCTTTCAGTCTTCACAATGCTTGAGGTTGTCTTTGGTTGGCACCTGCGAGGAGAGGCAATGTAGGGACGTGTGAGGGGGAGAACAGAGAGGGTGAACCTGCCAATGAAATGGTAATTGTTTGCATGCACTTTGCACATACTGAGCAGGATCCATGTTAACATCTGTGTGTGTGTGTGTGTGTGTGTGTGTGTGTGTGTGTGTGTGTGTGTGTGTGTGTGTGTGTGTGTGTGTG
>JBBPCS010000386.1:15651289-15665680 GCA_037974645.1 Hollardia meadi
GTGTGTGTGTGTGTGTGTGTGTGTGTGTGTGTGTGTGTGTGTGTGTGTGTGTGTGTGTGTGTGTGTGTGTTTAATGGCAATAGGAAGAGAGAGAAATAAATGGGGGGAGGTGGATGGAATATATTTGAATGGTGAAAAATCATTAAACGAGGAAAACACTGGCTTATGCATATTCATAAATGACTCTCTGACTTGTCTACAGGGATAAACTTATAGTGAAGGCATACTAACAGCCTCCTTCTACGCTCATACTGTACATTTAATGCAAAGTAAGGAAGACCTGCATATTTTGCTATTGAGATTACAAAGTGGGAGTCTACGGCAGATCCTGAATAAGGTTGAACCAGCTCAATGCTTTATAGCCAGATTATTGTTACACTCTATTATGTCGTTCAGTTTGTGATGCCTTTTATAGCTGGTAAATTTAGTTATGTACACAATAAGAATGTGCTAACATGCTGAGTGTGTCGTGTAGGTTAAATATTGTAGGTTGTGGCATTTGTTTTATCTTGAGCCAAAGCATTTTACCCTTTATTAAAATGAACTAGATGATTAGTTTCTTGCTATCTGAAACTTTCCCTGCCCAATTCATTAGCCATTGCCACTCCCTCCCACTCTTAGGACATGCAATCGTGAACTTATATTTCGATGTGTGTATGTGTGCGTTTTCCAAAACAATTATGTCATTTTAAATATGTTACACACACTTTAGGCTTTATAGGTTAAGACTTGTAGTTGCTACATAGTGAGGACCAGAACAAGTTTTAACCAACAGTGTGAGGACATTTTTGGATAGTGAGGATTGGCCGGTCCTCACAACCTCAAAGGGCTGTTTGAGGCTTAAGACTTGGTTTCAAGGGTTGGGTTAGAATTAGGTGTTGGTTAGGGTAGTTGAAGCTACTGTATCTGGATGACTCCCCCTGCCTCGGCCGACAACTGGAGTTGAAATGGGGAGTGCACTGGCCGACGCACCTCACTTGCAGCTCTCCATTCCTATATTGACCCAGAGAGTTCATTTTGTGTTTTACAGTACCCCGTGAAAAGCTTTGGGTTTCTAACTTCACAGATTTCTTTCCAATAGGTTAAAGTCCAGATCCAGGGCCAGATTAGGGTTAGGAATTTAGTTGTGATCGTTAAGGTTATGGTTAGGGAAAAGCATTATGTCAATAAGGGTCCTCACAAGGATAGAAGTACAACTGTGCATGCATGTGTGTGTCAAGTGTGGGTTGACAGTCATCAAAGCCTGGTGGATAAAAATGAACAGTTTGCCAAAACAATTATGTAATTTAAAAAAAATGTCACAGTGTGTATACACACACTTTCGGCTATTGGGTAAATGCAGTTTCGTGAGGTTTGGCATCAGTCGTGCATAAAAAAGAGGAGGAGTAACTGCGACTTCATGTTAAGTCAAACACATAAGTGCGGTTTGCTGATATTGATCTTGCTTGGATTGTTTCTTAAGCCTCTCCTGGCAATGACTTCATAGCATGTGTTACACACACACACACGCAGAACATCTCGCTTTTTTTTTTTTTTTTTTTTTGCAACAGAGGGAGAAAGAAAGGAATGCCTCTCTCAAGCAAAAGATAAACACAACACATTTCCAGGGCAAACAGGAACAGCCCGGGCTCCGTGCAATCTGTTGTCGCTCACGCTCACGTGAAAACACAATCTGCCTGTCACAGTAGATGATGTTGTCAAGCACTCCGCCTCACTGCTCCTGAGAATTAGCCAGCGATTGCGGAAGCACTACGAGACACATTTGTTGTATGTCAGATATGTCTGAGGATGCTTCCAGCTTTATTTGGTATTTACCACTTTAAGTCACTCTTCCTACATCCGTTCCCTAATGAATTTGAGAGACATTTGCTGCTTTTGACACTTGATTGATGCTGCATGATGTGAAGATCAAACTCTTCACAGGGGCTACAGAAAAGACCTGTAGGCCAATTTAACTCATGGGCTCAGCTGGGGATCTATAGATCTTACTCCTGCGTGTGTGTGTGTGTGTGTGTGTGCATGTGTATGCCTTTTAAAAAGCATTTACATCACATATTATTAAATTCTACTTTATCTGCAAAAAAGCAGCAAATATAACACTTAATGCATTTCTAAAATGCATTAATTAATCATATTTGACACCAGTTGGTCCATATCCATATTTGTAAAGGCCAGTATCAGCCTGACAAATCATGTTGATGTCCACCCTGCAAGTGTAAGTGCCATGTGTGTTTGAGTGCATAATGTATGTAATACCCTCCGTGCATCTTTGAGTGTTTATAGGACATATAATTGACACGTTTTTAAAAAAAAATAGAACGCATTACATTCAGTCTTTGTTCATGTTAACAAATTACATCCATATTGTACAGGACTTGATCAGCCTGAACATTTGGGTTCTGTTCTCAGGGAAAACGGGAAAGTCATTTCACACTTTGTAGGAGAGATGAGAGACATTTCCCTGCCTTTGTGTAACTCTTCCAAAGTGTTATATTCCACATGATTTGGAGCTTCTTATTAATAAAGTTCATAATGAAACTCAGAGGGCAATATCATCAGTAATTACAGTCACATGAATTGTATCACTGTACAGCATAATTAAGGGAGCAAAGGTGAGAAAATCACTTTTAATTAACTGAAATCATGTGCCCTCATATTACAAAATATATAAAACAAAGAAATTCATGATTCTGGGGAAGTATTTATTTGTTCACGCAAATGAGCTTTGGTATTATAAAAGTGACATTCCCCTTCATCAATTTAGATTAATGATTCTACAACTGAAAGAAAGCAGTAAAGCAGTATGTTCCATATGAACCATATACACTAGCACCTTGTGGTAACTGCTTTTGCAAAAATATGTTATATGTAAATATGGTACTGTGGAAATTGCTGTCAATTATCAAGTGTTGTCATTTCATTTCTTAACTTGAAAAAACAAACAATGAAATCACTCTACAATCAAGGCAATTTGAACTTGAACAACATTAAATGATCTTAGAAACATAACGTCACCTTAGTAATTCACAGCTTTGTTCAGCTGTAACTCCTGTAGTTTTCTAAGTAAGAAAAAAAGCAAAGCGAAAATACAATTCCATTTTTTTAGTGAGGCTTATTTTCACTAACAGTTTTTTGTGTGGTTTGGCCATTAACTGTGTCTGGCCAACATGAAATTCACTGTACCATTTCACACATTTCCTTGTTCTCAAAGTTCAGTTTCAGAACAGCACCCTGTTGTATCAAAACATACGAAACACAGTGCAGTAATAACAAGATCAGAAGGCCTCAGAGACCCTGTTCAGACCTGGAATTAACATCCGTCCCAAATGATCTGATCACAAGTGGCCAGCTCTAAATACAAATTTGTGAACGCACCCAAGACACAATGAGGATGCATTTGAGATCCAATCGCTGAGAGCACATTTAGAGGTAGTAACGTGAACACAAATGTGTCCTGGGCCTCATTGAAAGACCGCCTACCCAACTGACATCCTCTGAAACAACAGGAAGAAGCCACAACAACAACATTTTTCACGCTTTGGTTCACTGTCATGCAAATTACCTGTTTGGGCTGTACCTGCTAAGATAAGCAGCTGATAATTGTGAACAGTCTGTTTCAACTGTGAACTAGTAATCGTGTTCTCTCCAGACCAGACTTCCTTAAAAATCATGCCATTTTGAGAGTTGAGGAGAAACTTAAACTTTGTGGAACGCCCTTTTTATAAATTTGGCATTGAATGTAATACATTATGTTATTTCTTTCCTTGAAAAAAGTGTCCGTTTGTCACGGCAACACTGTATCAGCCTGTCTGCTTCTCCATGCGTCTTAACCATTGACTGTATATAAAGATGGACAACATGAGAGCTCCCCGAAAGTGAAGCCAAAACATCTCGGTCGCCCCCTGGTGGTGGTCTGCAGTATAGGTCATAAACCCCTCCTCAATAATTTCAGGTAGGCCATGGGCCACACTAAAAACTCAAAGTACACCTGAAATACATTTTTCCCAAAGATGGTTTCTGTTGTTTTAGGTAGTTCTCATCAAGTGTAAATTTTTCTGATCAGTTTGGTTTTAATTAGTTATTTAATGCTATAAAAATGGGGTGAAATGTCAGCTGAACCCTGCTCGCGATTGGGCGGGCGGGAACTTGATTACCGCGGCTGCGCTGCCCAGTCGCTACTGGCTCTGGTTCGGAAGGACGTCACCAGCGCAAGATGGCAGCGCTCGTATCCCGGATATTTTGGCTTCACTTTAGTACAATGGAAGGAAGACATTTAGCAGATGTTTGAACACTGAACACTGTTTCAACAGATTTCACCATTTACACTAAATTTATGAAAGAAGACAACATTTTATTGATGACAAACGTGTCAAATATTACAAATACAGTGAACAGTAACCAACTTATGCTGCTTCTTTGTTGCCCATGGGGAAAGTCCCCAGACTCCACTTAAAAAATTCTCAGTTGTGTGAGGTGTCATGTCAGGAAAAACGTTCCAAAAGTTGTGAAACACTGTCTATGACAAATTCTTAGTTATTTGGACCTTCTTGTAAACGCTGTCTGTCTCAGTGATATATGTGTTTATTTGCATAGAGAGCAGGGGAGTGGGAACCAATCAGAAGTGGTCACTCAAGGTGCATGTGGAGACGCATGTTAATGCCAATTGTGAACTGACAGACACAGAGCTGTCCACTTGTGATTGGATCACCCAGGACGGATGTTAATGCCAAATGTGAACAGGCTCTGAAACCATGATGGCCACATAATGACCCCTTACTGAGCAGAGTTAAACGAGAGACAGCACTGTTGATTTGCATGTGTCGTGTTTAACCAACAGTTTTCTGTCGTTACACCTTTTATGCATTATGGATGAGGCACAAGCTGAACAACAAGCTCTCCTTTTGTTCTGCCTGATGCTCCAGTTACATCATAGGAGAAGCCCATGGTCCTGTGACTGTGCTGACTGGCTGAGACACAGAGCCGCTGGGGAACTGCTGATCAGACCAGTGCTTCTTCACTTTGTTATATGTATATTAAATTAGTTAGTTATAGTTATTAGTTATATTAATTAACTTGATGAAACTGCCAAGGCAGCTTACTGCTTTTACAAACAAAATGCTTTAATGTCATGCACTGTACGTCATAAATGTACATGTGACAGGTGCCATCAGTGGACCACCTGCTACACATGAAAAGCACATTTTCCTATAGAGGTGCATTCAGACCCTGCTGTGTAATTAAATGTGCTGCCTGCAGGGGAGCTCTGCATCCTTCTCAGCATACTGTAAACTGTATGGGTTAACAGAAAGTCTAGCCCAAAACAAAGTTTAACTAGTCTTTTTTTTAAGTCTATTTTGATTAAAACATTTAAGAAAAGTTTTTTTTTATTTGAACAGAAATTAAATATCAGTAACCATGATCCTACATTTTAATATTTTTATTTTCATTTACTTCCTTTTTTAAAATTCTAATCCCTCACACTGGCACCTCTCTCTCCCCTCTTCCTGTGTCTTCTGCCGTAGCAAGTGTAATTGCCAGACCTTTTGTCTGTATATCAGGGGCTCAAAGTTATCTTCGTCTCCACTAGATTGCTTCATGTGCGGGGAAAAAAGAAACTCACTTTCTGCTAATGATTTTTCCTCCTTTCTGAATGGTTGGAAAGTAATTCCCTATGAACTGCTCCAACACAGGTACAGTTATTTCATTGTTCTCGCTGCCCTTTCTCTAATTGTGGCCATAAAGGGGAGATGCCAATGTTATTTTTTTGTCTCTGTTCAAGAGGTACCCACCGGTGTTTCCTGAGGTGGTGCAAAAGCTGTGTCTGAAACATTATTAGTGTTAAATGAGCGTAAATGAAATAGAGGGTAGTTCCATGATCAACATGCAGAAGTTTTTATGATGTAAAATAAGAACTATTGTGTATTTATACATAGTCCACACTAGAAAATGGCAGGATTGGTAATTTGTATGTCTCTATGTGACAGAGACCTGTTGTGGTCGTACAAATTAAGACTCTTATTGGTTTAGGAGTAAAGGTGGTCAACTTTATTATCAAACTGGTGATGGCAGCGCATGTGGATGGGGGCCAGCAGCCCCCTCAAATTTTATTATTTTTTTTATACTAAATTGTTTGCCTTTATTAATGAAGCATGTACAACAGAAATGTGTTCTGAGCAGTAATAACACAAGATTCTTGTAAGACGAGGGGACACAGACTCTATTCAAATCAATGATGCTTGGTGCTCATAGTTAAAGTTTTTAATGTTAAAATATTGATCATATTATCTGCCCAGAGAATTCACCAGTATGTTTGTTGCTGCTGTTTACTTTCTTTTTTTTATTTTTTAAAAAGATGTATTTTACTTATTTTTCAGAGACAATGAATGTTACTAAACATTCCTGTAAATATGTCAGAATTAGCCAAGAGGCTTATTTTCATCTGTAGTCCCTGGCCAGGTGGGATGTGGATGCAAATTCAAAAACTGCGCTACAGGAAATGTATGAAGTCATCAGCAGTCACATGACAAAACAGCCAGATAGCTTTTGTATTGTTGCTAGTGATCTTAAATTGCACCAGCATGGTCACATCTCCACCAGGGAAAGTAATACCCTGGACAACATCTACATGAACATTCCTGGAAGCTACAAAGCTTTTCTCCCTCCTCATTTTGGTCTATCAGACCATATTTCCCTGCTTCTCCTGCATAGTCAGCTGTTAAATGGGGTCAAACTATCAGTAAAGTATGGACAGATGAAGTTACAGCAGCTCTACAGGACTGCTTTGAGTGCACAGACTGGCACATGTTCAGACAGACTGGCACCCAAGAGAACAACATCAGTCTTGAAGAATATACATCAACAGTTCCATCATACTCTATATCAGCATGCGTTGTTGATGATGTGGTGGTGATAAGAGAGAAAATAAAATCATTCCTCAATCAGAAAGCCCCGATGAATGGAGAGGTTAGGGATATATCCAGACCCAAAAAAGCCGCCTTTTGACAAGGAAGGAAGCCAGAGGAAAACAAAACGGTATCAAGGAAGCAAAGCGAAAAACATCAGCAGAGACTGGAGACAGAGAGAGAGCTCAACAAGTCTTCTCTGCCTCCAGAGGACTAGCCACTGTCAGTATACACATGAGTAAAGCTCCTGGGCATGATGCCATTTCTGGCCGTGTACTAAAAGTCTGCCAATCAGCTAGCTGATGTTATTACTGACATTTTAAACATATCACTGTCACAGGAGAGTGTTCCCACCCGTTTCAACTGCAACTTACTGAAGGGCTGCAGCTATCGAATAATTTATTAATCGAGTATTCTACTGATTATTCTGACGATTAATTGAGTAATCGGATAAAAAAAATACTTTTGTATTATTAAAAAGCAATGGTAAATATAAAAAAGAGAAAAAACCATAGGAGAGGTCTCTTAAAATAAACATGTTTATTGATTGCAGCGAATATGGTCAGCAGGTGTAGAGCAACTCTTCAACATAGCAAATAAATGTACATTAGCCCGTTATAAAGTAACAGAAAGTTCAGAAAGTAAGAGCCAAAGTCATCATGCCAGACCTGTATTTAGTTGTTGATACATGATAGTTATTTCCTAGTTGTACATTTGTTGCTGTTAGTTTTTGATGTTTGTTGTGCAGGATGTGTATTGCGTTGTTAAACTCCGCCTACTAGTAATATGACCGAGAAGTCAGATGAAATAGCTGATTAGTCAGCAGTCAGTGAAGGAAGGAGGCTATGCTCTATACAGCTCTTTGGACCGTTAATATGGAAAATTTTGCTGTGTATAAAGAATGATTGTCTGCTTGGAGAGGCAAGCAAAGCCAACAAAAGATATTCTTCTGACTCCGTGTGGATTTGTAAGTAAGTAATGTTAACCCTTATAATTGAGATGGATGCTCAGTGGAAAGTTAAAAAATAGAAACGTGTTACCTGAATTGGATTGGTGCATTTTCGGCTTCAATTGCTTTATGAAGCACTTTGAGGGGAGTACATGTGTGTGTACACTGTGGCTATCATAATAACATGAATGAAGGCTTTCAGAAATTGATGGCAGCATTTTGTTTTCTGTGTTTATTTTCTTGAGCAAAACTTACCAGCCCTCATCTCAACCAGAAATCATATTGGTTTACCGGTATGTTAAGAGCTAACATTAGCGTTACCTTGTGTCAGGTCTGCTCTTTGTGAGCTGGATGTGGAGACTGGATGCTTTCTGCTGAGATACGGTAAGCATGGTCGGCTAGTTTTAAAGTAGACACTGTACAGCGTTTTAGTTTCATTTCACCTTGAAATGATCCTGAACTTTGGACACTTCATGTCATTTTCTCTGGCCTGTCTCCTCTTCTTCCTGGGTATTTTTGCTCTCTTTCTCCATTTTGCAATCTGCACCATCACTTTATGTTCTACGTCCATAGTGTTGTGTGCCAGTAATAATCATCTGTGCAAAACAGTGCACAGTGAATTGTTTTATGAATTAAACGAAGCTTTGATGCAAAGAATTTGCATCTGCTACCGTGTCTGCGGCTGCAGGAGGGGAGAGCTCCAGCGAGCTCCATGTCCAGGGAGGAGACAAGCTGCACTCAGCTGGCATTCTGGAAAACAGCCTACATGTTAAATGTGTATATTCCCTATCCGAGTGCTGGCAGTGCAGTCCCCAGGCCGAGCCTAGCGGCTTGTGAACAGTACACATGAACAATCCACAATACTACACTAAAATTGAGGATGATGTAATTATGGGTAAAGGACAGCATTATTGTACCTTAGAATAGTTAAAAAACAGGCCGCATCTACTTTAATCAATCACTGATTTAATGCACCACACAGCAAGCATGCTAAGTGACCCAAATCAAACATACCACAGATGTAACGTGACCAACAGGTGCATGCTGGGGTTGGCTAAATGCTAAAATGCTCATGGTGAATCCTCCAATGGGGATTTCTACAGGCCATTTTCAAACTCAAATCTCCTACAACTTCTCTCTAACACACAAGGACATCCCAAACCAATTACACTGGAGTGGAATTGGGTTCTAAGACCCTCCTACAGCAAGTCTATACCAATGCTGACTTACTGACCACTTGCAACACTGTGTTGTGTTTGTTATAAAAGACGCTCTACACCAATTAAAGTTCCATGTGACTACCCATGCAAATTATTAATATTAATTAATATTTAATATTGTGAAAAACAAGATGTTTACAAAAAAAAATCAAGTTTGCTTGCGGAGTGTCAGCATGCAATCCAAAATTACACACTGAGTTGGCATTGTTTTGTCTAGTGTAAAAAAAAAAGAAAAGAAAAAAAGGTAATGTAGAGAAGGAACTATGGCACAATCTGTATTAAAGGGCTTACATGGCAGAGTGGGAGTGGACAGAGTCTAGTGTTTATTCATATCTATGTTGCCTCCTGTAGTGATGCTTCATTCTGCTTTTAAAGTGGCAGTTTAAAATTGCTTATTACATTTATTTTTTTCCTTGATGTATTTACTGTATAAGTTACAAGTCAAGTGACATTCAATGCAATTGCAGCCTAAAGGTGAATTTTAACTCCCCCCACCCCCACCCACCTGCCACAAATAATTTCGAAAATGTAACGCCGTTACGTTTACTCAAAGTACATTTCAACTGACTTTTTACTTGTATCCAAGTACTTCTATTTTACTTGATTAAAAATGAGAAAAAATAAGACAAAGACAGACACCCCTGTCTACATCAATGGAGCTGAAATGGAACATCTTTACATTCCTGGAAACAGAGAACCTGCAATGTGTAACTTTTGCAGACCCAAAAGCGGACACAGAGACACAGGAAATTTATTATAAAAGTGTGCAGGGTTGAGGTGACAATGAAGGCAGGGTTCAGGCTAAAAGAGTCCAGTAATGAGAAGCTGAGGCTGGCTGAGAGCGTGGGGCTGGAGTGGGGATTGTAGATGCAAGGAGCGGGTGGAGTGGGAAGCAAGTGGCGGAGGCAGGTAGTGGCTAGGAACAATCCAGTTCTGGCAGACCAATAAATGAGGGGGTTATGTAATTTGAGCCAGGGGATACCAAGTACCACAGGTGCGTTAGGAAAGGGAATGACAAAAAGCTGGATGGTTTCACGGTGATCGCCTGACATGACTAATGTGATGGGAACAGTGCGGTGGGTGATACGAGTAAGCAGCTTACTATCTAAAGCATTGATGTCTTTGGTGGATGCGATGGTTTCAGTGGGAATCCTCGCCCTAAGGACCAGAGTGGAATTAATGGATTTTTTGCCAACTCCAGAGTCAACCAGAGTTTTGAGAGGGAATGTTTCCTGAGACCAGAGCAAAGACGCAGTGAACTGGATCCGAAATTGAGGGGATTAGCAGGAGGAGGAGGTTTGGCTCACCAGTACCCCTTTTGTTACTGGTGAGCACTGTCTTTTGGCTTAAGTGGTGAGGCAGAGAGGAAGTGGCCAGCCTGACCAGAGTAAATGCACCGTCCTACCTTAATTTGTCGTTGGCGTGGGGGTTAGGCAAGCTCTGCCCAGCTTTATAGTATCCACCAGGGGGAGGTGGCAAGTGAGAAGGACCATTGGAGTGTGGATTTTCAGAGAAGACACAAGGTAAAGAATGGGATCGGGGGTCGGGACTAGGGCCCTTCAGGCAACCCTTTTTTTTCTCTGCGCCTATTTTTAAGGTGGTTATCTAAGTGAATGGCTAGACAAATTAAAGATTCTAAATTGTCTGTTTCATCCCTGGTGGCTACCTTGTCCTTTTTCCTCACTCCACCCCCGAATTTAACTACCTTGTAAGGTTAGAGCCGTGACCCCATGGACTTGACACATGTCCAACATGGTATAGAAAGCTTAAGGAAACTTGAGAAGACAATAGAAAGTATCCTGACCGGAAACAAATTGGCGTGGGATGTGTACAGCCCAGGGTTGGAAGGCTCTGCAGTGGCTGATTAAACCCTTCCCTTACTTATAAGTCATTTCTATAGAAGTAAAGAGTGCAAGATATGTAACTTTGTAAAAACTATATATCAAACTGCAGCTGTTGAAAGTGATCATCAAACAAATTAATCATATCATAAAAACTGTAACTGCCACTTCAGGGGACTCCATTCTCTGTAATAATATAGGGGAAATGGATTTCAGACTACAATAGACTAAAGCTGTTACAAAAATTGTAATGTCTATATAAAATATTCTAGTCCAGGCCAGTAGTGTATTCTCAGTGATTTCAGATCAGGATTTAGATTTTAAAAAAAGATGCAACTTCTATGTCGAGAAGTTCTCTGTTGAGAAATTGCATCAACAACACAAAATTGTTTTATCATTCACTATTTCATTCCTTTTACTCTTTTGACTACTTGGCTGACAAGACCTATCCCATAAGTTGTAATACAATCAACTATAGCACAAAAGCCAACATTCATTACTATTTTCTAATTCTCTTAGTAACCGTTACACAGTAGAAGTCCCTCCTGCAGCTGTTGACCTAAGCCATCTCCCTTGACAATTAAAGATCACTCAGCATGGCTATGCAACTTCTACCATACTCTCAACAAGCAGCTGATAGCATCTCACTGTGAAGAAAAGCAAGTGGAGCGGAATATAATGTGCGTCTAAATGAGGGATCCCCAGCTCCGATGTGTGATAGCGAGGCCTAGCGACCATCGGCACAGGCCCATGTTACACGGTGGGGCTTGGCAGACGAGCGGCAGCGTCTAAAGCTCTTTGTGCCTCCAGGATCACCCCGACTCATTCTTATTCAGACATGATCAGAAGGGAGGCAGGCAACTGAGATTAGCTGCAGATCAAAGGAGCTGCCTCGCGCCAGCGCTTGTGTTTTGTAGATTTAGGCAGCCCCGGCGCACAGGCGTTGTGTAGGGACGGCAGAGCGTCATACTATTTTCTGGCCTCGACAGTGCTCAGGGGGGTAGATGGAAAGAGAGTTTTCATACAGGAGGCTGGACTGCTGCTGGAAATGTTCCACAATTAAATAATAAAGATAACAGTAGAGAATGAAAAGGAAAAATCTGAGCAAAATTACTTTGTTGTTACTGTAAGCCTTATGGTGGAACAAAGACACTTTCCAAGCCATCATAATTCAAACTGCTTCCATATGTGTAATAGGTCTTGATTCAGTGATAATATGTTTTAAAAATAAAATGCACTTTCTTCAGTAAAATGTCTAAGGTAACTCAAGAGCGTCTGGATCAATTGTGCCCACCACATAACCATGGAAACTAACTACAGCTCTAGCAAATTACTTCTCTACTGTAACCTTAACATATACACAGAAACACCAGTGGAAACCTCAAAAATCATACCTGTATTGAATTACATTCCACTAAAAAAAAACAAGCAGTAACCACAAATCTCTAAGATACTTTTCAGCAAGTTTCAGCTTTTGTATTATGAATGACATTAAATTTGTGGCTATCCTAACTTTTAATAAAGTTACATTTAATCTATATTCACTTTTCAGACATCACCAGTGAAGATAAAGAAACTTTCCTCAACTATTCATACTGCATAAACAACAGCAACAATGAAACTAACAGCAGAGTGTGAAGGTGAAATGACAGGATGAGGCGAGTTTCAAAGGCAGAAAGGCAACTGCGTAGGAGCGCTCGCCACCCTACAGAGAAAGAAAACAACGCGCTTCCTCAACTCCGCTGACCATCAAAGCCGTGGAATTCAGGGGCAGAAAAGCTAATAAGTGAGGACCCAGTGGTTTCTGTAAACTGGGTCAAAGTTTCTCAGGTCCTGCCTCTTTAAATTTATACTAAGAGGACAACTCTCCCCCGGTATGAAATAAGGGACATGGGTGCAGGTCTACTTAGATATCTCTATGTTTTATTAAAAACCAATTTCTTCCATTTTAGTTTGTTACAGGTTAGTTTGAGCTTTGCTCAGAAAGGGAGAAATTATTATTATTTTTATTTCATTATTATTGTTAATTGTATCTGTGGTAGCAGATTGTGCAATATATGGGAGACAAAATAAAATCCGAAATAAAATGTATTCAACATAAGAAGATAGCAAATTCAGGAATAATATTACGACGTACTTCTATGCAAATGCTGTGGAAAAATATCTAACAATCTTTCACCAATCGTTACAGTCAAACAAAGCCTTTGCTTTAGTATAAAATTCCATTTGGTTGTTTTGGTGCACTAGTAGAGAACTAACTAAGTTTCCTCAATATCTCTCGCTTTAACATTAAACTGTACATATTGTTTCTGAAGTGTGCATTTGACACTTAGATAGTTAGCTCGAGGGAATGAGTCATTTCTAAAGCAAACAGCATGTTGAGGCCATGCTCTTTTCTCTCACTGATTCCAGATCGGGCAATGAGATGTTCTAAGCAATTACCCTTAATCTACCTTACCAGTAACCTAAACTGACTGTGAAGAATTAGAAGCAGAGAAACTACACAATATACAATTTCACTTTAGTGACTTTAACAATTTGTCTTGCCTTAGAGAAATAAAAATTTAGACTTTTAAAACTTAAACATGTACAGTTCCAGGAGCCTCAATCAGCTATTCTGCAAGTGCCCCACAGAGGTGATTGACAACAGCTGGGACTTGACTCCTTCTTCAGGAGTCATAGAGCTTCTCTGGTGTCTTTCTACTTTGTTAAGAGCAGGAAAAACTCAAAGTAAACACCAATTAAGTGTATCTTTTGGCCTTGTTCATACTGGTATATTAATTTCTGTGTTGGGCTACATGACAAAGACATCATTCATAAATCCAGCAAGGCTGTAATGAAACAATTTGGCAAGAGCATTTCAAAATAAATCTCAGAACAGTTCAAATTGAGCGGCTCAAATATCAAAATTACAGCTTAATCTGTTAAACATGTCATGACCCACTGTGCAGACTATGGTGGTTTGAGATCCTGACAAAGACAGGTTTTCCACTGACAGAATGAGATCCATGAGGAGAGGGGAAAAAGGAAGGGAATAGGTGTACTGTGAAAACTCACCGTGCAGTTTCTCTGCTTCCCCAGGAAGTTACACCCTGCAGCACCAGTTTAAGGCCCAGCTTCAAAAATTAAAAATAATAATAAAGGAAAACAAAGGAGATAGTTGACAAAAAGAAAACACAAACTCCCGACAAATTGCCTAAAATAAATGTCCTGCATGTAATAAAGCCAGACCAGCTGGCTTTGAATAGAAACCCACGATTTGGGTTGTGTGTTTGCCCCCGATCTCTGTGTGAACTGAAACAAGGTTTGATTCTTTCCAAACCACCCCCCACCCCCAATCCACCACCACCACTATGTCCTAGCTGCATTCACCTGTTCCCATCACTCCTGGGTAAATTTAGCCTTTGAGGGATCAGTGAGTGGGGGGGGGGGGGGGGGGGGGGGGGGGGGGGGGGGGGGGGGGGGGGGGGGGGGGGGGG
>JBBPCS010000386.1:15669216-15681542 GCA_037974645.1 Hollardia meadi
ATATAGAAAATTATGTAGTATATATATATATATATATATATATATATATATATATATACTACATAATTTTCTATATATATATGGTGCTTTCTGAACTTGTGGCAGGATTGTGAGTGGCTCTCGCTCTCCTCCTTTCTTACCATAGTGTGATTCAATGGCCTAAGGCGTCTTTAAAGTGATGAGCAGTCCAATTGAAACGTCAGCCCCATATCAGGGGAAACCTCAAAGATATTAGCAAAATTTGCAAAAAAATAGGATGACTTCTTGATTAGCTTGATTTCCCAAGCTTTCATAAAGATCGGACCAAACTCACAATATCATAAATGAGCACTTGATTAATATTCACGCTCTAAGTTTTAATCATTGACGCTGGATACAGTGCAACCACATCACTCATTTAAATCTCAATGCTCATTTTCTCCCCATATTGGTCTTTGAGTGATTTCACCCCTGAGTAAACCTCCATGGCAGATGTTTTAACTTGAAAGCCAATAGGAAGTGAGACAGTGATGAACTTGCGATGCCATTTGAACCACGCTTAAATACTGTAGCATATTCAATAATTCCATATTAACTCAGTATATGATCCCGACGTCCTTTGAAAGCATGCCAAGCAATTGCCTATTAGCGTATTTTTCAAAGTAAGGCTATATTTAGCATCAGCACATAAGAAGCTGATCCTTCGCTTGTTGAATCAGACCATTGCATACTCTACTACAACCAGATATGTTTGTCATCTTAGAGCATCTTTGCATAACAACACCTGCTGTAGGTTATTGAAATCTAAGGACGTTAACGCAGGACTTTTTGAGAACTTCTTTCTCTTGATTACTGTTGGTCCATATGTTGAACCTCTTTGGCCACATGAAGAACCCTAAAATATATAGAAAATCTCATTCTCTTAAATGAAGATTAAGAGATTACAGTTACTTTCGCAATTACTGACTCTGTTCTCTGTTCTAATAGCACAACATCCAACATATTTATATTTGCCGGCAAAAATATGCAAAACCCTTTTCAGCGCGAAGGTTTATGTAGTTTTACATTTTAGGGAAAATATAGTTCAATTTCTTGGAAGCAGTTGATTTACCGAATCAACATTTCTATGTGTTTATAGTGAAGAGAAACCAAACCATTGGTCTGCATGTGGATCACATCATCCTACTTCATGGGTTATTGGCATACTCGAATGGGAAATCATGTGCTGTCTTCATTTCTCTTTCTTGCACAACTGGCAGAAAATTCACAGAGTTTCAAGTTTTCTAACCTGTTATTTTTGTGTTCACTTTGAAAGCTCGTTTTCAGATACCTACAATACCAGATTCATTTATCACTGTCAACAGCTGCGATCTATTTATTTGGATAAACATTTTCCACAAATCTCTTTGTTGTTTTGCTGCAACTTAAGTTTTATGGTGTGGTCGAAATTTTGACTTTGTAAATATACTGTTGATGTGAGATGAAATATGAAAATGTATGACTATTATGTCCTGTGTAGGTTTGGTGCAATTGGTACAGCATGTCTCCAGGGTCCATACAAATGAAGGCACCGGAAGGTCTTTTTGGTCATTTTGTTGTTTAGTGACAGAATTAAAATTTTAGTAGAAATTTCCAATAAGTCAGAATGAGGTACAATAAAATGTCTTGCACAAACCTTGCAGTAATGTAAAGTTCAAGCAGTCAGTATTTTGTCAATATTTGTACCGAGTGCAGTGATATCTGGGTAAAATATATAGGATGGCTGAGGTACACCCATACTTGGCTTCACTCTTTGGGATTATGTCGACAAATGAGTGTAACATTCGCTTATGTTCTATGCATGACATGAGAGAGTATAGGGAAACAGCCACAGCTTGCAGCTCACAGGAGACCAAAGCCTGAGGGAGTAAAGTGCTTTGGTCCCAGGGAAAACAAAGTCTCAGGCCAGAGGTTTAGGGTGTTGCCTGGCGCTTCTGTCAACTGCATTTAACATGACAGAACACAACTCTGAGTCAGACCACATAGATAGAAAACTTCTGACTGTGTCAGGGGAAAAAGTCGTATGTCAGTTGTTTCATTGTGGCATATTCTGTATTACTGCCACGCATGCAATGGAGTAGACGTTGTAACTTGGTTAAAAAAATATATAGAAAGAGTTTAGAGAAAGTCATGGTTTTAATATTCTGTACAAAAGAGCCCCAACTATACATATGACAACAAAACGTTATAACGAATATCCTGGATGTGTCCTCTTTAGGAAGAGTATACATCTACGCTTACTAGAATGGGGTTAAGAAATACACAAACAACAAAATCTTCTTTCTTAATTGTTGAAGATGACTAAATTAGTTCTCTTGCCTATGCGCTGCTATATAACATTTGAAAGGAAAATACTTTATTCGAACGGCATTATTAGATACAATCTAGCACTGAATACAACTAAATGAGGGAGGACATTCCTGTGTCAGACAACGTCTTCCCTCCAGTGTTGCATCTTCGTCCGATTTATATTTATATTTATTTGATTTAGATTTCAGAGTACAGTGTGATATTTCTTAAATTAGTGTCTTCATTAAAAGGTGTCTTGTTTCTTCCATTAGGTGCTGTCATGGTGGCAGCGCTGTAATCTGTCTGATGAGAATGCCCTCTGCTTTGTGGTGGCTCTGAGTAAGGAACTCCGCAGGGCACATGCCTGCCAGGAATATCACGCGCACATTCCTACACCCTGATAAACGCACGGAGGCGAAGATACACATTTTATGCACGAGCACACGAAACTATGCGCAGCGTGCACACACACATACATACACTGACACAGTATGCATATAGAGTGAGACTTGTCATCCACCTGTCAAGGGGAGTAATCATTTCATAGTGTTTCTCTCGATGGCCTGTGCCACACGCCCTCCATGTTGAACACTGAAGCATAATCATTTAAATGTCTCCCAATCAGCCCTTTTGCCATCTTCAATTACACCTTTTCACCCTTACATTTGTATAATTTTCTAATCTAGCTGAGGCGAAGGGCTGTCAAATGTGCCAGAGAAAGCAGCAAAGCACCACCAAAGACTGACAGATGGATCCACCAAGATGGAGAGGCATGTCTCTGGACCTTCCATATGCCCTGGCACTGCTGGTGGATTATGGTCACATCCGGCTAGGTTTTTGTCATTACTTTAAGTAGTAATGGTTGTTATCTGTATGCTGGCAACCATGTTTTTTTTAATACAAAAAAGCAAGCATGTTATCAATTTACGGAAAAAGTGACAAAATAGAAAATGCTACAGGCTGACTAGTTATTTTAAAGTCAGGACTACAGAGTTATTACTTGTGCTTGCAGTACCTCTGATTCTAGATACAGTATTGATTTTCTGTAATTTTACAAGTTTAGAACTTACCTTTGTGTAGAGTCACTAAGGGGTAAAAGCCTTCTGAAAGGGAAGCTCTTGGTTGAGCTTAGTTTCTGGAAGTGCTGTTCTGCGTAGATGGATGTGGAGTGCCAGTATAACCCTGAGTCATCACCCATTACAGTGTTTTAGGCTAAAGTGCCCAACTGCCCACCACTCTCCAAACTGGACAAAGCACCTACAGTTGGTAAAAAGGACAATGAATATGGCGCAAGGCACCTCCCGCTTTCACTCTTTTTCTGCTTTTATTTCCGGAATTGATTGGCTAATTGATTAAGTGAAAAAATATGCCGCTCGACTCGATGCAAGCCAAATTTTCTCAAATTAAATTGCATTGAAATTTACATAACGTGTATCCTGTATGTGTAATTATTATATATTTGGAGAAAATAGGCAGAACACACACGTCTCTCCTGACTGTGTCTTTAGTAGTAGTTGAAAGTTGCATCATTAGGAGGAATGACAATGTAAATAACATTTTAAATGCTTCTCCAAGAACAGAAATAAGAAATCAGTGGCAACTACTGCCTGCAACAGTCATTTTCTAATTGGTCAAACACACTCACACACACACATGCACACAGATTAGTTAACGATGAATAAATGCGACGCTTCAAATCTGCTGGTAAATCAAACAGCTTTGGCTTGTGGTTTCAGACTCGTTAGAATAGATCTAAGAGGTCTGTTCAAATGGATCATGTGTCCTTGGTTTTGACTCAAATACCTGATCAAACCGGTCAGCTCTCAGGGTGAGCTGCAGCCAAGGCAGGCCGGGACATCAGGACACATTCATCTGCTCTAAAAGTGTGAATGGAGAAATACACAAAATGTGCCATTCATGACACATGTATCTGTAATATAATGTAAAAAAAAAAAAAAAATCAAGTTACAATAAGAATTTACATTTTTATATCTTGCAATTTTACAATTTATTTTGTGCAAATTAATAATCTTTTAAGACAGGGTGTCAATTTTCTTAATATATGCCATTTGGCTGATGTGCCCTCCATAGTAAACATCAGAGAGTCACTGTAGCTACAGCAATTTAACGAATTTAACTCAATATCTGCTTATTGTAAACATGTTTTTTCCTTCCCTTTTATTCGGTGGGGTCTTTGTATCCTTCTGAAAGCGGAGGACATCCACTGATATTCATAGTCTTTCATTTTCTTCCGGTGGACCAGGTTTGGTGGTAGCTTTACATCACAGACGTGACAATTAAAAAAGGCAAACACGTCGTCTCCCCATCAGAAAACAGCCCGTCTTTTGTAACCATCTGTTCAGAAGAATCTAAACCAATGCTCCATGTTATATTTAGTGTCACTACTCATTTCTCTCAGGCAGTTTGATGCTGCTGAGTGACAGGTATATTTCAGCCAAGGTCTGTGTTTTGGTTAAAATGTAAACAAAACAACTGAGGATATCTTTACCTTGGAAAGAAAAAGGCAAAATGAGAAAGAATGAATGGAAATAGTAATTTGTTAATAACAATACAAATGTTTAACAGCTACATAAAATGCAGCTATGGCCTACAAAAGAGAGACAGAACGAGACAAACGCTGCCTGGGGCCATTTTGCACATTTTGTCATCAAAACTTCAGTTTGATTTTTTTGTTGTTTTTTTTTTCCTCACGGTACTCCTGTTCTCAGATCATGTACACATGCAAGCTTGGGTTATCTGATAAATAATGCTCCCTGTCACAAGCCTTCTGTGTTGAACAGCGTTCAGTTTGTGGACAAGTGTTGCTGTTCAGATTTTCCCAACTGGACTTTTGACAGACACATACACAAACAGAAATGCAACACCTCTGCATCAGATTCCTCACCACAGCTGAAGGAAGGAGTGAGAGAGACGGACAGACAGAGAGAGAGAGAGATATAAAAACAGTGTAGCTGTAGTGTAGCTACTAATACATACGTATATACTGTTTATAAATATATGAGCTCATATAAAATAATGTGCAGTTGTTACCCGTCTACTCTATATGTGCAGAATCAGTGCAGTGATGTACATTCTCGCACTGTTCAAAACACCCTCTGACTGGCTTTGAATAAGAATCATCCGTCAACGCTTTTTTTTTTTTCAGACTCACTCTCCTGCGAGTCTCACAACTAAACTGGGCTTTATTCTTCGAATCCAGGAGGAAAAGTCCACACAAATCACACAATATAATCTTTATGCTTAAAGACAGCTGTTCTAAATCCTTAATTGAAAGTGGGAATCAAATGTACCATGAACATGAGCACACAGAGATGCAAAGTAATCCAATGGAGCTGGTTTATGTGTTAAGGCGTACAGGCACTTTTATGCCTTTCCAATAATGTAAAACAGCCAAAAAAACCCCAATGTTTAACACTGACATGTGGAGGCTGAATATTGTTTTTTAAATGAATGTTACATTGCAGTGCAGTCATAGTGAGTCATCGCGAAACTCTCCTGCTGTTTAGCACAAAACCTGTCAAATGGTGAGTTTTGGGTTTTTTTTATTCTTAAGCTTCAATTCAACTCTGTAGCAAAACATTGTATTCCCTATAGCCACTTAAAATCTTTGATGTGTCAGTAATGTGTTCAAACTGCTGTTGGGAGATAAAAGATTTCTGTTATATCATTGTGTGGTGGTGGACACATCATAGACACCTGTCCAATTTAATGTTAACAGAGTACACTAGCTCTGCCACACATGCTTCATTAATAAAAATGATACTATTAGCAGCAGTGATTCTTGAGTGTACGCGCTGACTGAAAAGTAAGTGACTAATAAGAAATGCCTGTGCATACCCTGCACTGAACACCATGGGCTCATTAAAGCATACAGTCAAACATTATTGCGTGATTTGTTTAATGTGATGCATAATGGAAAATTCACCATCAAATGAAATATTTTGTTTTTATATGCTTAGTTTTTTCTAATAGAACCACAAACCACCAAACACGCATTGTTTAAAAGTTTCAAAGCTCCACCTGTGTTTTGGCTCTCTTAACTATTTTTGGATATTTTGAACATTTTTCAACAAAGTGTCTTTGAACTTTAAAACTCTAGTTTTAAAGTCTATTGATACAAATTTGCAAAAATAACGTTCACCATAGAGTAAATACAAAGAGCTCTGCATAGACTTGATATTGCTCACATACAAGCAATATCACAAAACAAAACATGCGGCAAAAACAAGCACACACAAACAAATTAACATTCTGCAGAAATTTAAAAAAGCTGAAAGAGCAAAAGATGGGCCGGAAATTACCCGCTAGTAATTGTCTCAGCAAAACTTCTTCGTCTGGAGCTGAAAAGCGAGGGGCTTGGACCATCGCTGCAGCTGATAAGGCTTTGTGTGGAGTTTTTGGAAGGAGTGGTGCAACCCGACTAAGAGACTTTATTGATTCAAATTAATTAATCCACTTAGAGAGGAAGGGGATTCTACAGCTCCGGAGCGACTTAAATAGTCCACACAAATTAAACTGTAAATTTGTTGCCTTTAATGATATTCCCAAGTAATTGAATTGCAGGAATGCTTCAAAATATGTGGCATTAGCATGCAAAAACCATGTGTTTTAGCAATGGATAACCCAAATAAATTTGATATTAATTAATTTTTGATACGGTTCAAGCCTGTTTAGTGTGATTGTAATTACCATCTCTGCAGTGAAGTAAAAGCATGTGGGTTTAGTGAGGAAGAGCAGATAAAGCTAATACAAATTCCTGTTTCAGATGTTAGCAAATAATATATAGAAAAATATATGTGAAAAGAGGGTTACTTGTGCATTTTTTCACTGAAATACATGAGTTCAATTTATATACCAGTAATAAGTATTATCAATTCAACATTCCAAATGTGTTTTGTTTAATATTTACACCGCTGCGCACTGAAACTGCAAACAAGTTTTTGAGGTGGTGTGACATTTTTTTTTTTTTTTACTTATGATATGGCAGTAAATTTGTAGGTGTCCCATATTGCTACTGTTCCTCTTTTTGCCACCCTAATACTTTGTGACAGCCGTACCACAGCATCCTTGGCTAATCCCAACAGGAAAGGCGTAGATTAGACATTTTGTACCTGCACAGATGATTTTACATGCTCTCCATGACTACTGCCACTACCCATGCCAAAAAAACTAAAAAGTGAAAGAGATAGACACAGTAGAAAAATGAGTACGACATAATTCTCCCTTTCTAAATTACTGAGTGAAGTTGGAAGGATGATTGCTTCTATATCACCTTTGTAGCTACAATCTTTCCCAGTGGCCTTTCGCAGTATTGCAGCAAAATAATTCCCCAGCTGGCCCAACTAGCATTGACCCAATTATATAATAGACGTCTGTAAAACTCATTGTTGATTGGACATCTTAAACTGCAAAGAAGGTCAATTATAGATAAGTCTTATTCAATGAGGGTCTAGAATGTGGGAGTGGCACCCAGCACCCTCTATTGGCCTGCCGCCACTGGTTATGACTTTAGGTTAAAACTATTTAGGTAATGCCCTCAGTAAACATGGTGGAACCAATTTTAGCTGATTTAATTGCAAACTAACAAGAAGTTACTAAGCCTTTCAGTTTCAACTTCAAACCCTAACCCAGTACAGAAATCTATGTTTTTATGGATATAGCATTAGCCATTATCACAGATATTGGTTGGCGAAATTTCATCACAATGCCTTACATTCTAGGACGAAGCAGTCATCCAGATAACTAGCTACTGGCTTGCCACTCAGATTCATATCCTTCAATTTGTATCTGAATCTAGCAGCTATTGTAGCATCATTATCTAGCATTAGCTTTATTACTACTAAGGCTAAGCTAACTAGCTAGCTATTTGTAAGACGACATTCGTCTGTACGAAGCTTTCTTTTCCTCATCCTCTTGTCTCTAATTTTTTCCTTGAGAACCAGAAGGCGTGGACCTCTTCATTATGAAATAAAATGTGGAAAATAGATACAGTACATGCTTCTTAACATCTATCCATCAGTCTGTCAGTTTAGCAATGTCAACAATTTCTTTTTCTTATTTTTCTTTTATTTATTTATTTATTTATTGTTCTTTTGAGGGTGACCAGCACCCACCAATGGCACTCTGGTATGCCTATATGGCCTTTGCTTTCAGCCGGCTCTGTCTGAAGTAAAAAGTGTGTCTCATATCTATCTCAATTATGAGTATTGGAAAAATTAGAATCCTTATTAAGATGTTGCACTTTTCCCTGGAGATTCCGTGTCAAACATATTTTTGCCAACAATGCTGAATCACAGTTGATGGCATGCCATTACAGCAGACGCAACAAGTTGACCTCCCTCAGTCAATGCTTAATCCCCCCTTCTTTAAAAGGACCCTATGGTGAGGGCTAATGAAATGCAACTCCTCACCAGCTCCCCAGTGAGTGGAAGAGGATTTTTCTGATTGAAAACGTCCTGGAGGTTTCTTGCTTGGTTTGTGAAACGTTGTAATTACTGCTGGGGGTCTCCTCCCGCTCTGTTTGTAGGGGGGCTGAGCAGCGTTTGCTCACGCTCCAGGGTTCTCCCTCAGTTCAGCACACTAAGGCCCATCTAATTAGAGTCTCTGCCACATCTCCGTACTGCTGTCTCCATGCGCAGCTGGGGACAACCTCCAAATCAAGCTGTGGCGCACAAACGCTCACAGAACATCGGCAACAACAGGCGACACTCTCAATGCAATGTGAACATTAGTTCCTTCCCTCTCTCTGTCTCTCTCCCTCATTCATCCCCTCCCTTCTCCACTTCCTCCACCACCACCTCAGTCCTCTTTTCTCCATCCTTTTTTCCCCCTCTCTTTGTTCTTCCTGTTCTCTTCCACAAGCTCAGGCACAGCAGCTACAAAGAGCCCCACATAGGAAGATGAGAGGGAGCAGAGAGTGAGAAGGGTTCAGATGCTGCGCAGCGTTGTGTGTTCATACGTGTGTTTGTGTTTCTGTGTGTGCGAAAGTCTGAGAGTGTGAGGCGGCAGGAGATCGCCAGGGTAGAGAGAGTCGGTAGTACACCCAGAGGCACTGAGAAAGAACAGAGAGAACACTTGCCCCCCCATCAAGAGCAGTTGTTCAACCCCCCGAGGCGAGGTGATGCAGGGATGGGGGGAGCAGCGAAGGGCAGAAAGGTGGCAGGCACAGCTACACTCGTCTGCTTTTCTCTTTCACCTGCTCACCTTTACAGTCTCTTCAAGCTCTCCCCCACCCTTTCCTTATACCCAGTGGGTTCACGGAGACTGGTGGTGTAGATTTATTTTTTTTTCACTTCTCCTTCTCTTGTCTCAGATAAACTTTAGAAAACACTAGCTGCCTGTACACTTGCAAGTCTATGAGATACAAGCAGATGTGCTAATCTCTTGTACAGGTGAAATTCCCATGGATGTGTGGATGTGTATGAGCTTCAGTGTGTGCATTGAATTATCATTCAACATGCCCATAAGTACTCTCCATTGCAATACAAATTACACTTTTGGATTTTTATGCATTGATTATTTAATTTTACTCTGTGGCCTTTGATTCTAGCTGGGAAAAGTGGTTTCTAACAGCTGTCGTCAAACCTAACCTTCTAAACCTAGAGAGAGGATGTCATACAAACTCTGTTTGTATCTATTAAAGTGATGTTCTTTATGTTTAGGGACTCTTGGAAGAATAGCCCAGTAGGGCTAAAAGAGATCCTAATAAAAATCAAATCAAATCTAAGGCACTGTGTTTATTGTGTATACTACTATGTGCGCATGCATGTGTTTGTGTGTGAGTGTGTGTTTGCCTCTAATGAGGCAGTGTTTGTTTCGATCAAGAGGAAGGGGTGCATAATCACGGACGGGAACAGCAGTCATATGAATCACATATGATGAGGGATGAAATAGTCAGTGTGCAACATAGAGCATGATGTACCCTCTGGGACTCATTCACACACACACACACACACACGCTCACGTACTCTACAAAGAAAAACACACATATAGACTGTGCATCCTAGCATCCTAATCAATTGGGAAAAACAATGCAAACCAAAGAGCAGCCATGTTTTGAAGAGGGCCTTGTTCTGATCATTCAGAGCAATGCAAGTATGCATTATATATATATGTGTGTGAGTGTGTGTGTGCATGTGTGTGTTTTCTCCCAACCCTGCACCTGGACAATGGAGGGAAGTGACCATATCTACCAAGTACACTCTCAGTTCTGCTCTGGCATTTCTTCTATTTCTCTCTCCACTCCGTCTCTTGTGTTTGAGAACACACACCTGCAGCCAGCCTCTAACCACGCGCCACGCTTCAGTAATGTGCTGACTCCCTCTGATTTACAGCTATTTGTCTGGTGAGTAGCCAAAGAAGTCTGGCTGCCTAGTAACTTGACACTCTACACCATTTGCCCACTTGCCTACACCACCATACCAAACGATTGCAACGAACTAATAGGGTTTCAGGGCTGGGTTTTCCGACTAAATGACTACCTGTATTTCTGTGAATGTGTGAATTAGATGACAGTGAAAGAAACACTTTCATACCTATAGTAAAGTTTATACATTGACTTAGGGGTGTCAATGAAGGGCAGAAAACATGTATTTTAATTGTATAGTAAAAATAGAGAATAATATTTGCATAAAATGTTATTTTGGTATAAAAATGTTAATTACTGATTACCTTAATGTCCACTACAACTGCATGTGTTTTGTTTTTATTTAGTTATATGTATATGATGGCTGTATTAAATAGAAAAAGTGGGTCCACTGAAACTGCCAATGCACGAGCCCTAGTTTTCGGGCAATGCAACTGATTAGAGGAGGATGATACGCAGCAAAGGTCCCTGAATGATCTCATGTTTGCAACATTGCAATTACATGGTAAGCGTCTTCCACCCCAAAGCCACCAGAAGAGCCATCAAAACAACTTTAAACATTATATCAAAATCATATGTTGAATCTTAGCATTATCAGTCGTAAAACTGAATTTTTAAGTGAAGGAAAATAAAGATGTGTATTTTGAGTTTCATGTTTAACCTTTTGTAAAACTGATAAAAAATCTTTTGAATTTATAAATTTTAGCATTAAATCTGATGACAGTGAGAGTTATTTTTGATTATACATTTGCCTTAATTGTAAAAAGAATTTAAAAAACAAAATTTTTTTTTTTTTTTTTAATTATGCCTAAACGTGCCGCATGGACTCTTCTCCCTCATGATTTTGCCAGTAGCCTAACACTGTCATTAACACTGTCAAGAGCTCTTAAAACTAAGCATGTCTTGCTTTTCTCCTCCACGGTGTAGGCTGTGCGGATGGAGTTGTCATCAGTTTAGTCCTCGACCCTTGTTTTAACACATCTCCAGGGATCACTGCTTCTTGAGCAGACATTTACATTGACTCCTTTTACACATTTTTTTTTCTCCCTCTTTAAACTTGTTTCTTGGCAGGTTGACCTGTCGAGAAGAAACCCACGGTGCCTCACAGCCAGTTGAGCTGTGCTCAAAAATGCTTCAAATCAGCTTACAGCCTCTGGGGAGCTCTACATATACTAGAGAGCATCTTTCTATCTAGAGACAAATATAAAGAATATAAAATATAACAATAAAAATGTTAAAAGTTAATAAAATGATATTTGTTGATATGTCAATAAAATCATGACTCTATAACAGTAAAAATTGGTCAGAGAAGTAATTATTATTTAGTTAGCTAATTTGTTGATCATATCCCCATCTTATCTTTTGGCTTTAATAAAACAGTGTTTTGGCTCCATAGAGCTGAGCTGCCTGCTTATTGTGAACAATAAATGAGAAAGATCTGACTTAAAGCACACCTGAGAAAGTCCTTGGTGAACAATAAAATGCAAAGGCAGACTGAAAAGTCTGCTGCAACAAGTCTACAGGGTTTCCGCTATGTACATTTTGCAGCAGCGGCCCTGCTTCAGAATTTTATGAAATGTCATGAAGTCGCAATTACACGACTCTGCGAGGGCTTTTAATTTGACACGACAGT